>JBAMNC010001663.1:0-70430 GCA_037902135.1 Cetoscarus ocellatus | reverse complement strand
TTTTCATATTGGAAATATTTCTCTAATCCATCTGGGAAGGAGCCGTTCCAAAATGTTTTCAGGGGCAGAACCTTGAAAAACATTTCTGATTAAAAACAAAACGCAGATATTGAGACTGCTTCAGAAGCCGCCATTGTTTTCAAACGTGCAGTCACTTCCTGTTGTCGTCACGTCCGCTGCTCCCGCCTCTCTTCCCTGATTGGGCAGTTACGCATTTAGCCGAGTGAAGTCGTTGGACAATGGAGGCTGGCAAGACGGACATGCAGGATTTCAGAACCAGGCAGGTCCGCCTGCTCTGCAAGGCTATAACCTCTCATGCCGGCTACATGTTCGTTCTTTTTGTTTAATGATGAGTCATTTTTCAGCTAAAATTATCCTAAAAACTGCGGGAATTTGGCCCTCTGACTATAAGGGCAAAATAATGAGGCCTTCTTGTTAACCAAAGTTGCCCATCCCTAGTCTAAATTGCACAATTATAAAGGCAACATTTTCCTAAGGTGATCAGCGTTGAAAAATGTGTTTCAAAGTGATCAAATCTCCATCTCTACATACATTTCTAACCAAAAAACAAGAGAGTGCACACCTCCAGTCCATTTCACCAGTAATTGCCAATATATTTGTGCAATTTAGCCTGAGATTACTTCCTCCTTTGGCTAAAATGTGACCAAAAATCTGTATTTTTTAAATTTTTTTTGTCAAAAATAGCAACAAAAATGGAGACTCAAGATGTCTGGTGGTGGTATTTGTCATTTTCAGTCACTAAATTTATTTAATTAAAAAATAAAAGAAAGAAACTTCATGTATTTGATAGTTGTCAGATTCTTGTTGTGAAGTTCTGTGTCATGTTTTTTGAGTGATTTAGTGAGTGTGCAGGAGTTTGCCTGCAGAATTAGATCCATATTTCCCCCTCACACACATATCATGGAATAAATGTGTTTTATTTTTTAAGATGTTTGTGTTTTTTGTAGTATTGTTTAAAACACATTTTCTAAACAAGAGTCACTAACAAGTTTTTAAGTCTCAAATATTTTGACAGCCTTATAATATTTAACATTATTTTCAGAGCTGAACACTTGAGCTGAGCGTCCTGTTGGGTCACTGCTGTTGACTTCAGTCTCATGTTTTATCTCTGGGATGTTCCAACACGAGAGGTTACTCAATGTTTCAGTTCTCTCGGAGATCCTCTCAGACCCTCTGCCCCTCTCTCTAATGAGATTAAAGTTTAAAAGCATCTCAACGTTTAAGGATAAATGAGTGAGATCCAGTATTCAAACCTCTCTGACCCTCCTCTGCTGTGAGGGGGAGATTCCTGCGTCTCCGTCTAATCAGATTGACCACGCTGCAGCCATGTGACAGCTGATGATTGCTCCACAAACAGGCGTGATGTTGGTCAGAGGACGCTGTCCTCAACGCAACCCGTCTGCAACAGGAGACGGATTCACAAGGGGGTCGGATCACAGCGGAGGGGCTGCTGCACGTCAACATGTCAGACACGTAGTTGCCAGGTCTGCTTATTATAAGCGACTTTGGGCTTCTTTTTTTGAAAAGTTGCTTGTAAACATTGGCAGCTGCAGGTTGTGTTTTTTTGGACTTGTTGTGCTGCCAAACCCAGGAGGTATCTGATGCACACTCTACTACCAATATAAACTCAACTCAGAAGTTACACAAAACTATTTTGTCCCAGTCTAAACACAGATTTAAATTTTACAGTTAAAAGAGGGGTAAAAATGATGTTTCCACTAAAAAGAAATCCTTATAGCCAGAATTAAATTTATTTCTAATATAGCTATAACTGTTTTCACCATAATAAAGCTGGAGAGGATCAACATAAAACTTAGATAAAAGCTGACTTTGTCTGTTTGGTCACAAAAATCAAGGTTAGACAGACTGTTTAGTGATAACAGAGTTATAGATAACAGCAGCCCCTCCCTTCACCTCTGTATAAAGAAAAAGATGTTCCACCTCCAAACGAAAGGATGGTGAAGAAGTAAATTAAGAGACAAATAAGAAAAAGAAGACTTAGATTTCTCTTTAAAAAAAAAAGTAATGTATTTCATTAGAAATAAAATAATTGGAGGTTGCTTGATTTGGGCTTGTTTTTATCGGACTGGTTGCTTATTTCATTAGAAAAATCTGGCAACACCGGCCTGTTTGTTACAAATTTGGGACAGAGGATGATCATATGAGAGGAAACATGTCTGCTGCTCAGAGCAGTGTTAATTTTGTTGACTAATTGTTTTCGTCATAGTTTCATAAACAACCTTTTTTCCCCTGATGAAAACTAGACAGTATCAAAATAAAGTGCACATGGACAATAACTAAAACGAAATTAACGGACATTTTCATCAGCAAATAAAAACTTGACGAAAATGTTTGACAGAGACTTAATCCAATCAGACATAATTTGGTCATGTAGAAAGTAGGGACAAGATAGGAATACATCCAATCACAGCTACTTTGGTTGTGTGGAAAGGTTGGATGAGTTAAGAGGGACATCCAATCACAACTGCTTTAGCTTCATGGTGGCGGGATCCAAGTGTAAACATGACTTTAGGAATTCAAAGAAACAAAAAATGCCTTACAATTTACACTTCATATTTTACTTGACTAAATTTACAGTAGATTTCATCGACTAAAATGTATAAAACTAAACTTAAATTAAAACAATTAAGATGACTAAATTATGACTAAAACTAAAAGATATTTTAGGCAAAAGTCTATAACTAAAACTAAATTAAACAGTGCTGTCAAAATAAACACTGGCTTAGAGGATGCCTGGTTTCTAAACTTTGAAGCCTGTTTTCTAAACTTTGAAAGAGTTCAAGTCAGAATCTGAAACTGGTGATTGTTCTGATCCAATGGTAACAGTGATGGAGGTCCTTGATACCCACCACTGGGCTTTTCTGCCTTTGTTGTGAGAGTGGGACAGCAGAAGGGACAGAGAATTAAATTTATTTGTTTGTCCCCGGGCACAAAGCAGGGGCACATAGAGCAGGAGCAGGATGAAACAGAGAGCAACAAATGACAAAGAATGTTAAAAGTAAAAACGTGAACTCTTCAGAGCTCTCCTCAACGAGCCAACCGGTGTACAGCCCGAGCAGCGACTCAGACCTGGAGTCACCTGCAGGAAAGAGACTTCAGACTGGATTCTTTCTGCTCTCTTTGAGTCCAGCACCGTAGTCTGCTAAATCAGCACAGTGCTGAGGTGGGTCACATCCACACCCCCATGTGTTGAGGCTCTTGCTGTCGGTCTGAGTTTAATCCTCGCCTGTGTCATCTTGCCCTATTTCCAGGCTTTATTCACTGCCTCACCCCTGTCGATAAGGGAAGAGGTAGGGGTGCACAGATGCATTGGTTTACATTGGTATCTGCCCTTTTCACAAACATTGGCTGTCTGCAAATGAATGTTGGATGAACAGATGTTAGCTGCAGATATTCATCTGTTTATTTTCTCAATTCAACGGGGCATCGAGTGCAGCTATGCTGTGATCCAGAGAAAAACTTCTCTTATTGGCAGGAGAAAAAACCTTATGGACAGACTCTGATCAATTTTTATGATCAAAGATGAGAGAAAATGCTGGTGTTGAATCAAAGTCGAATCACACAGTGAAATGACTCAAATCACACGTCCTTGGGGGATGAAAGTGATTATCTCGAGGCGTGATGATGACGGAGCTCTAGTGCAACGCTGTGAAAAGAGTTTCATATTGGTCTCAAATAATTACAGACCGATATCAAAACTTTTGTTGTCCAAAGTGCTCGAGACATTGGTCAGTGACCAAGTGAAAGATAACCTGGCTTCTATGGAAAGCTGTTTGGGCATAAAATTGATATCTGTGATATCAACCGTAGTTCGGCTCTACTAGTACTCAAATTTGGAGTTCATGTACTCAATTTTGGTCAACAAGTGCACGAGTGGACTTTACTACTGAAGCAACAAGTGTCACTAGTATTAGTAGTGGATCAAAAAAAGTGTCACTAGTACTATTAGTAGACTCTTTTTGTTTATTAGCACTACTAGTAAGCCTTATATGTTAATAAGGAGGTGGGGAAAAGCAAATTCAGGCTTGCCATTGGCTTTTAAAAATGTTACAACCAATCAGGGTGCTGGATTTGGTTATAATCCCTCCTACTTCATTTGCATTAGATCTACTAGTGCATCTTTTGGCTTTACTAGTACTACTAGTAGACTAAAATAGTCTTCTAGTACTACTAGCAAGAAAGTAGACCTAGTAAACAAAAATGTTTATTTACTAGTAAAGGTTTTTGGTGCACCAGTGTGCAAGTAGACCATACTAGTAAAGCAAAATCCTCTACTAGTAGACAATTTTGTGTTATTAGTAATACTAGTTGCCTTAAAAAATGTTACTAAAAAAACCCAAAGCTTTACTAGTAACAAAATTGTCTACTTTTTAACTTTTTTTTAACTTTTTAGTTTTTGTTTACTACTACTACTAGTAGTGGATTTCTGACTCATCACTGTACTAAATACTCTAAAGTCAATAGGGCTTCGTTAAGTACACGTCGTCTTGGACATTGGTATGTGTTCATTTACAAAGCCATTCTTGGCAAAGTTCCTGACTATCTCTCCTCTTTTTAGTCTTGAAAGATGGATTACACAACCTGAGGTCATTGAGCTTTGAGCAGTTTGTCGTTCCCAGAGTCCGATCTGAATTAGGAAAGAAAGCCTTTAGGGTCTCAGCACCTTCTGCTTGGAATAATCTGCAGACTAAAATATAGGATGCAAAACTTGGTGTCTGAATTTGAAGTGAAAACTTTGTAGTCCAGACTTTCTGAATGTCATTTTTAATTGATGACTTACAATTGCTTCCTCACTTCATTTGTGCTGTATGAGTCTGAGTGACTGTTTGATGAAACTGTGTATTCTTGGTCAGGTCTCCCTTGAAAAAGAGATCTGTTGATCTCAGTGGGACAAACTATGACAAACCTTTAAATAAAGGTTCAATAAAAATAAATAAAACAGAGTGTGCAGTCAGATCACATGGAGCCAATCAGGTATCAGAATGACTAGTTCGTATGTTGTGCTGTGTTAATGTGTGTATAATCTTGGCCTAAAGAGGACATGATTTATAAATCTTTTTCTTATTTATTTAATTTTTTGTTATTTTTATTTATTTATTTTATTTTATGTATTTGTTATTTTTATGTATTTTGTTGTGTTTATTTTCAATTTTATTTTTTATTTATTTTATTGTAGTTATTTTTATTTATTTTTATTATGTTATTTATTTTTGTTTTATTTTTATTTATTTTTATTTTTACTTTTTTTTGTATTGATTAACATATTCATTTCACTTTGGCTGATCAAAGAACACTATGAAAAAGAAGTGACCATAAACCAGCTGACAGTGCAGAAACAGTACTAATCTACTACAGCTATTGGCTTTACTTCAAAGACCTGATCCTACGTCCATGCCTCATATACAGTGTGTGAGTGATTCAGAGTGATGACAGATACAGTAGAGTTTGACTGAAGCACTCTGGTGTATTTTGATCTGTTTGCCTCGGCTATCATCACTTATTATAGGAGCTTTACCCTGAACCTTTTATATACAGTATATATATACTGTATATGACCTCACAGTGGAGGTTAATGGCCTCAGTTTGCTCGGTGTGTAATTTCAGTGATTGAGATATTTTTACTCACACTTATCAGAGCTCCACATTGAAACTATCCACCATCACCACAGAGCTCCTCCACAATCCTCTTTATGACTCCATGACACATTATATTTTGTATTTTATTATTAGCTTGACCACACAATCATATATTTAAAGGGATATTTCAGTGTTTTTGGTGTTGTGTTGTTCTGGACAACAGTCAGTGAAGTGGCTGAAAGAGCTCCCAGAAGCACTGCACCTTTAAGGAGAACGAGCCGAGACGACCAAGAAGGTTTGCTGCTGTTGATGGGTACAGGTATTTCATGTGATTGTGAGTTTGGCGTCAGCCTCCGGGGCTGTGAACAGAGGCCCAGGCAGAAGTAACAAAAGCTGCAGTACCACGAGTGTCCACTTGGGGCAAAAGAGGTTTTTTTTTTTTTTTGTTTAAATAGCCTTAAAGGGCTGGGCAATTAATCGAAGTATAATTGAAACCAACATTTAGACCCGCTAATCGAAGTAATTATACTCATGTCGATTATTTTGATTATCTTCCCTGTGTAAGTCACGTGACCGCGCCCCCTCCATACAGTCTGCGTTCACTTTCGCCAAGAGCGAAGGACACGCTGCCAACATGGAGGAGACAAGCGCCAATCTATCAGAGGACCTTGTAGCTGAGAAAAATGTCGTCTCCGTTGTTTGGGCACGTTTTGGATTCTGTGCATTGAGCAGAAAGACGTTAAGTGTAAATACTGCAGGAAGACCATTTCAACGACCGTTGGTAACACCACCATGTTGCAGCATAGCATAAAATAATCGTTTATTGATCGTAATCGAGGTAAGAGCTTCAATTAATCGTGATACTGAGATTAGGTAATATCTTCCAGCCCTAGCCTTAATGAACATCTTTACAGCCTGGTTCAAAAACAGCTTCACTGTAAATCCATAACACACCCATGTGCTCTGACTGTGAGGATGGCGCACTTTTTATATCTTGCCTCTTTTTCTTTTATGGAGGGTTTATTGAGGATTTCTGGTTTTGGTCAGACGGCCTTAAGTCCCGCCTCAGCACGGCCTCTCAGTCTGTGAGTAGATGGAGCTAAAGTTGGTTGAGATAGCACTTGCAGTATGGCAAAGTATTGTATTCCAAAGACTCCTGTGACACGGCTTTGTCCAGGTCTTTTACAGTTTGTGGCAAAAACAAGCCTCGACAGTAAGGTCACACACACCTTCAGGTAACTCCAGCTCTCTCCTGCTCCTCAGTTTCCACAGAAGTTTGTCCCCTCTCTCTTTGGGCCCACTGAAGATTTTCTTCTTCTCCAGACTCTGGGTCATAAAGGTATCCCGTCTCCTGAGTTCATAGATGGAGCGAACAGCAGATTGATTCAATGCACAAAGGGTAGGGGGTAAGAGGTGACATTGGAGTCAAAGGTTGCTGGTACGACTCCCTCCCTGGTTTGTCAGGACCGCTCTAATTGAAGTTTGCATGTTCTTATGGCACATGTGCGGGTTTTGTCCACATACTCTGGTTTCCAACAGCCCAAAAACACGACCCCTGAGCCTCAACAGGGATAAGAGGTGGAGATTAAAGACGGCTGTAATTCCAGAGATTGGAAAATAAAATTAAATCTTTCTGCCAGCTTTGATGAGTCATAATTTATCAGCATTTTTATGGTAAAAACAAAACAAAAAATAAATATTTGGAGTCCAGGACTTCTGTTTTTCTTGCCATGTTAACAAATACACTTCAATAGTATTTGATTTTACCAGAATCATGAAAAAAATATATTAAATATATTTAATGTCTCACTATTTCTCAGAATTACTTAGAAACGATTTTGCTGCACATTTCCCAGCCTTACAAAGAGGGTAGTGTATACTGTACATCATACTATATTGCTCTGATCTCTCTCTGTGCATTTATTCAACCTTTAAAGGGATATGCCAACATTTTTTGTGTCTTTCCTGTGCCAAGAGGCTGGCTAACGCTACCCATTGACTCCCAGTGTTTGAGCTAAGCTAATTAGCAGTGGGCGAGCTCTGCCTGCCTCTTCCTTGTTACTTCATGCACAGTCAAAATAATGCTGTCTATCTGCTGTCATGGACTCGGGGGTGAGGCAAGACATGAAAAAAAAAAAAAATGTTGGCATATCCCTTTAAATTCCAACTTTATCAGGAAGAAGTGATTTTAAAAACGTGTAATATGTTGTTAAATTTCTTTAAATTAAGCCCATCATGTTTGTCTTCCTGTTTCAGATATGTTAGACACCCTGGACGGCGCCCTGACCAGCCTGCTGGACGATGACATCTCGGTGTGGGCCGTTAAAAGTCAGACTGAGCACACACGAGTGAACACGCTGCTGGATAAGATGGACACGGCGTCTGATCAGCCCGTACCTGCAGAGCTACGAGTCGCCACCTCGCTCAAGTCCCCGACCCTCTACATCTTCACCTCGGGGACCACAGGTCAGTCAGTCTCAGGACTTTGTTTTATGTTGTGTTTGTTGGTCGAAATCAAACAATCGTCTGATAAAATGTTTGATTAAGTCTTAATTTTAATGTTGTGATATTTATGACTGCAAGAAACGTGCAAGTTTGTGCAAAATATCAGTCATCATCATGTGTTTGCGTTTAATATTTTTATCTTGGGGCAGCAGTGGGCTCGTGGTTATGTCCGTGCAGCTCATGTGCAGAGGCAGTTCTCCATGAAGAGGGCGCTTCAGGTTCAAATCTGGTTTGTGGCTCCTACCCTGCCAGTCTTCCCTCACTCCCTCTCCCTACAGTTTCTGCCATTATCCATAACTCTGTCTGGTTTGGGCATAAAATCTCAAAAATCTGATTTATGGTGATAAATTCAAACCCTTGCAATGTGTTTACTCATTGAAATATCTCACGCTGTGATGATGATGAAGCCGGGACGCCTAAGTGTCTAAAATCTAAGTCTGTAAACTCTAAAACGATTAACGGTCTCAATTTTAAAGAGCCAGTCCAATTTATCACAGAAACAGTTCCTGAAGATTGTTTTTATGAACATAATTAAAACATGAAACTTGAACTATTTATCCATCAATTCTTACATTAATTTATCCATCCATTCTTTATTTAATTTATCCATCTATTCTTACATTTATTTATCCAGCTATTCTTACATTTATTTATGCATTCAACAATCCAGTTTTATATTTAATTATCCATTCAACAACTATCCTTACATTTATTTATCCATCTATTCTTACATTTATTTACCCATCTATTCTTACATTTATTTTTCCATCTATTCTTACATTTATTTTTCCATCCATTCTTACATTTATTTTTCCATCAATTCTTACATTTATTTATCCGTCTATTCTTACATTTATTTATCCGTCTATTCTTACATTTATCTATCCGTCTATTCTTACATTTATTTATCCGTCTGTTCTTACATTTATTAATCCATCTGTTCTTACATTTATTTATCAATCTATTCTTACATTTATTTATCCATCCATTCTTACATTTATTTTTCCATCCATTCTTACATTTATTTATCCGTCTATTCTTACATTTATTTATCCGTCTGTTCTTACATTTATTTATCCATCTGTTCTTACATTTATTTATCAATCTATTCTTACATTTATTTTTCCATCCATTTTTACATTTATTTATCCAACTATTCTTACATTTATTTATCCATCTATTCTTACATTTATTTATCCGTCTGTTCTTACATTTATTCATCCATCTATTCTTACATTTATTTATTCATCCAACAATCAATTTTTATATTTAATTATCCATTTGATCATCCTTTCTTGCATTTAATTACTCAACTATCCATCCGTCAAATTATGTAATTATCCATCTATTGCTCCATTCTTCTATTTATCATCCATCCATCCATCCATCCATCTGAACAACCATCTGAACAACCATTTCACCAACCCTCTATCCTTGCAAACATTTTACCATCCATCCATCTTTCCATTTATCAGTCCATCCGTCAATCAGTTTATCCATCCAACAATCTATTCTTGCATTCATTTATTTATCCATCCCTTCATACATCCATCCATCCATTATCTGTCCATCCATCCATTTGTGTCAATATATCATTCCATCATCCATCCTTTTATCATCTATCCATTTATCTTTCAATCCAGTCATCCATCCACTTATCCATCCAACTTTCCAATTATCCATCCATCCATCCATCCATTTTTCCCCTCATCTATCTGTTATTCAAACCGCTTCTCCTGTTTGGTGTGGGGGGCCTGCCGCCTATATCAGAATCAGAATCAGAAATACTTTATTAATCCCTAAGGGGACATTTGGTTTATTCAGTTGCTCTTGTACACAGTATAGCAGTAGGAATATCAAGTAAAGACATAAAAATAGATAAGAGCATGAAAAATTAAGTACAAAAAATAAGTAAGCAGATTGCAACATGCAGAATTTTTAATTGAATCAATGTCCCTATGGAGGAAAAACTAAATAAAATAAGTAGGCCAAGAAATTTACGCTATTAACATTAAAAATATGAATATGGATATCAGCTGTTACTGGGGAAGGGGGCGTTTTACCTCCTGGCCAATCACAGGGGCCGACACATAGATAAACAGGGCCTGTCTGGACTCACCCCCTGATGGCGGGAGCTGTGTTTGACGTCACACCCACAGCTATATGAAGTCCTCTTTGTTAGAGTCCAGGGTTCAGATACAGCAGTGGGCTCTGGGACCAACACCCCTCACCAACATGGAAACAGGAACTTTATGGTACCATGTTTTATGAGTCTTTTCACGTAAGTCACACCAGGCAGACTCACTGACATCACTCTTCAGAACATGTTAACAGAACGAAAGACGGGACAAGTCTTGTTTAAAGCCTTATTTATTTGTCTTTAGTGGTTTGTGTGAGTCCATGTAGACTTCAGACATTTTAATGATGGCAGGGATCTTTAATGTACACAGAAACCCCCATAATCAAGAGTGGACTATTCAACACCAGAGAGAACATGCAAACTTAATACCAGGGATTCAACAATTCAGAATGAAATGTGAAATCTACAGTTGCACATATTATTCAGAAGTTTAAGGTCCACAGGACTATAGCCAACCTCCCTGGACGTGGCCGCAAGAGGAAAATTGATGACAAACTGAAGAGACGGATAATACAAATGGTAACCAAAGAGCCCAGAACAACTTCCAAAGAGATTAGAGGTGAACTCCAAGGTCAAGGTACATCAGCATCAGATCACACCATCCATCACTGTTTGAGCCAAAGTGGACTTAATGGAGGACACCACTGTTGAAAGCAAATCATAAAAAAGTGAGACTGTTTGCCAAAATGCATATTGACAAGCCACAAAGCTTCTGGGAGAATGTCCTTTGGACAGATGAGACAAAACTGGAGCTTTTTGGCAAGTCACATCAGCTCTATGTTCACAGACACAAAAATGAAGCATACAAAGAAAAGAGCACTGTACCTACTGTGAAACATGGAGGAGGCTCAGTTATGTTCTGGCGCTGCTTTGCTACATCTGGCACAGGGTGTCTTGAATCTGTGCAGGGTACAATGAAATCTCAAGACTATCGAGACATTCTGGAGCGAAATGTGCTGCCCAGTGTCAGAAAGCTTGGTCTCAGTCACAGGTCATGGGTCTTCCAACAGGATAATGACCCAAAACACACAGCTAAAAACACCCAAGAATGGCTCAGAACAAAACATTGGACTATTCTGAAGTGGCCTTCTATGATCCCTGATCTAAATCCTATTGAACACATGAGGAAGGAGCTGAAACATGCAGTCTGGAGAAGACACCCTTCAAACCTGAGACTGCTGGAGGTGCAGAAGTCTCATTGATAGTTACAGAAATCGCCTGATTGCAGTGATTGCCTCAAAAGGTTGTGCAACAAAATATTAAGTTAAGGGTATCATCATTTTTGTCCAGACCAGTTTCATTATTCTGTTGAACCACAATTCAAAATCAATGTCGAGTTTTTATTTGTTAATTTTCAGTAAATTTGTATTTATTCCTACTTTTGTCAGTTTCAAGTTATTTCAGTGACCATTGTGGGCTATTCTTTCTTTAAAGGAAGGGTACCAACAATTTTGTCCACGTGTGTATGTCCAACCTGGTGCTTTTACATGATTTTCATGTGGTCTAAAATAATCAAAATAGATCCTCTCCTGATTTTGCTCCAAACTATAAATATCCATAATAATACTCACTATCTCTACAAATATCTCCCCTTTATTCCACCTGATTATTTTAGTATATGGCTCTGAAATTCAGATCCAGCTGTGATGTGATGATTGATCTGACTGGGGTCACCACCTCCAGCCAAGAAGAGGGCATTTTAGAGCAACTATAAACATGATCTGATTTCCTGTCATCAATCATTTTAATGTGCGTGACTGAAATATTCTCCTCGGGGTTTTCTCAATCTTCACAGAGCGGCAGAAGATTCACATTAACGTGTTTGGGTTTCCTTCATATTCAACATAAACTCTGCTCTAACAGGATCCTGGTCACGCTGCCAGAAGGTTTTCATTATATATTAAGGAACAGATGGTGATTATTTGATATAAATCTGTTTAAATTCAGCGTGAGGTCAGCCTCTTCTCAAAACACTGACGGTTTGTTTGCGTTGGACGTTTTCACTTCGCCTGAACAGAAGTGCTTTCACTTAAGTGTCGTCACTTTCTTCATCATGGGAACATTGATGACTGAGGGAGTGATTCAAAAACAGAGGAGGGGTTATTTAGGCACAAGACGAAGATTTTAAACTCATTGAGAGGTAATAAAATGAACTGAGAGCTTTGAAAACACAAGACCGATTTAGAGAGGGTCAAAGGGAGAGCAAAGGGCGGTTTAATGATGTCGATGTCTGACAGAAGAGAATGAGGCCAACTGACTGACTGACTCTACAGGGTGTCATTTTTCTCTGTCATAATTGGGGTGGACCATCTCTATGACACAAACCTTACATCATATTAAAAGACTTATATAATTTTAAGAAGGTTTGATGCCTCGCTCCCTGTCCACGTTAATAAGTCCTATTTGTCCCCAGCTTCACGTCTCGGGTGTATTTGTGCCCTCAGGTCTTCCTAAAGCCGCAGTGATCACCCACCTGCAGAGTCTGAAGGCAGCTGCAGGTTTTTGGGCGTTCGGGGTGACGAAGAATGATGTGATGTACGTCCCACTGCCGCTTTACCACAGCGCTGCCTCGCTAATCGGGATCGGGGGAACGATAGAGCTGGGTAAGTCCCACCAAAACGCTCAATATGGCCGATTGTTTACTCCTCCACAGAGGTTATGTTTTTGCTGGTGTCTGTTTGTTTGTCAGTTTGTTTGTTTGTTTGTTAGCAAGATTATGGGAAAAACTACTGGATGAATTTACAGGAAAATTTTACCAGAGCTTTGGTTTGTTCCAATTAAGAAGCCATTAGATTTTGGTGGTGATACATATATATTTGTCTGGATGCAAAAAAATCCCCAAATTTAAAAAAAAAAAAACATAAATTAACATTGGACGGAAATTTTAAAAAAATATATCTCTGCCATTTCTTAACAGATTGGCTTCCAGTCTTATAGGATAATATGGGGTCTATATCTCTATCATCAAGGTAAAATTATCTGGGTCCGATCCAGATTGACTTCACAAAAAAACATTGAACTTTATAAAGGGAAATCTCATTGACAACAAATCTAAATAATAAGTGATGTTCCCAAAACTTGTTGTGTTCATACATGATAACAGTCTGTGGTCATGATCTGGTGATCCAGAATTGTATTTTTTACAGGGGTTGTGGAAAAGCCACTGCTGGAGTTGAGCTGCTTGTCAGAGCGTTTTTCTGTTTTCTGATGTTACTGAAGCATTTACTCCACTTTACTGCTGCAAGAAATGATGGAACAACAGAACAAGAATCATCAAGGCATTAATAAACCTGGATCAGGCTGGTGTTGCTCTTGATGCTAGAATTTGCATCTTTATTGATCATTTGTGTGAGTTTAATCCTGATTTAATGTGTGAGTTTTATTATAAGGGAGAAATAAAGATGATTATGTGATTATATTTTTGGTTAATTTAAAAGATAAATCTGGTTGGCAAATAGCGGCCCCCAGGCCAAACCTGGCCCACCAGTAATAATTTCTGGCCCTCGCTGTGATCTGGGAAATAACTTTTATACATGTGTTTGCTCATTTTTCTTAACAAATAAAACTTTGACGATCATTAACAGATGAACGTAAACGCCTCAGGAGCAGCATCAGCTGACGCCTCCTGCTGCTGCAGACACTCAGTGCCTCCAAACCAGAGAGACAGAGACTTTTATTTCTGCAGATCAAGAATGATTTTTTTTTTAAGTTACGAGTCTGATCAGCACACATCTGATTAACCAAAGTGCTCCTGTGGTGAGAGAGTTTTAAGGCAGACATGATGAGGTGCAGCGAACATGAGGAAACCAAAAATGTGCTGCTCAGTGCTGAAGAAAATTGTTCCCATAACGCAGAACCTGATGCTACAGCAGCTCACCCTGAGTGAGCCCTTATTGAAGTGATTATGGGTTTATTTTATTTCTTATGAACCTAAAGGCAGCCGCTCTTTCCCGCTGATGAGAGATCACTGCAGAAGAGAAATAAAACAGCACAGAGCCATGGAGTGAGCCATAGAGCAGAACAGGTGAAAAAAAGAGACAAAAACTGTTTCATCATCTGTTCTGATGTTTCTGAGTTTATCTGAGAGCAGATCAGACAGGAGCAGACTGTTCACTGACCGACGCTGTCTCACAGAAACATACAGGATGGACAGCAGTGGATCATCAGGGATCTGTTAATCATAAAAAGCTCAGGAACACGTCTGTATGAACCTTCACTGTGAATGTTTGTCTGTTTTTAATGGAGAGCTGTTAAAACCGCCTTCATCATGAATTTTCCTCAATATTCCAATAAATGAATAAAAAGCGTGACTTTCTGCGCCCTGAAAACTGTTATTTCAGCCTGATAAAACCATTAAAGATGTTAGTCCAGTGTTTATAAACTAAGTTCATCAGGTATCACAATACAAACAGCATAAAGACGAATGATTCACGTTTTTTTGTCTCTTATTCTGAGTAATGGAGACACCAAGTGTTGATCGCCCCAGCACTCTCTCTCTCTCCTGTATATATTATTTAATGCTTGTAGAGGCAAAATCAACTAAACTCTTTATTTCAGGAAAATAAGGGTAGCATTTTTTAAATAATCTTCTCTATATATTAACCTCTGATTATATTCTGGCCCAACATATAGAAACTTTGGAAAAATTTGGCCTGAGGTCAAACTTAATTGCAGACCCCTGATGTAGTCCAAGCTGTTCATAAAAGAAAAACCGATCTCATGCAAACCAGTCTCGTCTGTCCTGGTATTTAGTTTGTTGTTTTTGCAGGAGGGTGTGACAGTAGTGTTCATGCGTGTGTGTGTACAACTGCTGCAGTTAAAAACAAGCTAAACAGAGAGGAAAATCAGATTATGCAGTGTTGTGCATGTCACATGAATCACTGATGAACTGACTTTGATCAAAGCAGAGGTTACTAAACCATCAAACATGAAGACACGTGGGTAAGACGGTTTGTAGGTGAACCTGTGACAAGAATATTTTCACATTGTGATTTTGAAAGTTTGACTCCAAGTCGAGCAGGATCGACTCGTTCTGCAGGTCAGGGAAAGCTTTCATCACTTTTTGGCGGGAAAATGTGGCCCGACGCATCGACTGGAGCTGAGCAAACAGTCAGCAGGGAGAGGGTGAAGGTGGTGTGAGGAGATCCTGCTGGGTTGAAGAGGAGAGGAGCAGCAGTGGGGCAGGTTAGACCGGAGGGAACAAGATCAGGAAGCAGAAGATCCAAGGAGAGGCTACAGACACAGAGTTGAAAAGAAAACACATTTGAGAACTGAGTTGCTGATATTATAGTGCACGTGCCTCACAGCAAGAAGGTCCTTGGTTAGATCCCCGGGTCAGGCAGGTTCTTTCTGAGTGGAGTTTGCATGTTTGTCCCCTGCATGCGTGGGTTCTCTCCAGGCACTCCTGCTTCCTCCCACAAAGGCTTTGTTGAAACCAAAAGAAGCTTTTTTATCATCTGCGCTTTAAATCTGCAGCGTCTAACATGAACTCCTTTCTGCAGTGAAGGCTGGCAGGAGAAAACCCGACACTGTGATGAAATAATCTGCTCCACGTGAAGTCTGAAGGCTAATGTGTCAAAGTTGAAATTTCATCATGTCAGACTTTGCGGACTGCAGCCTCGGTGTGTTAGCTCAACCTTTCCGTTTATTGGAGGACGATGAACCGTCAACTCTGTTAACAGTTGGAACAGAAACCAGAGATGGATCAATAATTAGCGGAGTTTTGTTGAGCCAGCTCCTGAAATCATTCCCTCTGCTCTAGAAAGTTCTTCAGACTGTTTGAACACGAAGGCTCGGACTGTTCCCTTCATCAGAGGTGGAAAAACAACAATTACAGATCATGATTATGAATTATATAACAGTCTGCAGTGTCCACGCTGTGCTCGAAGTGCTCATTAGGCGACCAACTGAAGTGAAACACCGGCTCTTCAAAGAGGGAGACACAAAGTGGATTTAATGAAGACCCGTCTGCCAAGAACGTCACTTCTGAGTATTTAACAATGAACTCAGTGAAGGACAAACAAACAGAAGGGGACACGTCCATGCTGCCATTACAACACATCATAACAATATTTAAAGGTCAAACATGTCCAGTCTGATCCCAGACGTCCTCAGAACATTACAGAAAGTGACGGTTTTACAGTGTTGGCAGAACTATAGAGAAGAACATCATCTGCATATTGATCAATACAGATGATGCAGGTATTATAGTATCATCTATAAAAGGGATTTTTCTGTTATGGTAATGGAAAGACATCATAGTCAATGCAACTGAATAGGATTCCAAAGGCAGTGTAGATCTTCAGCTGATGTTGAGTTATGATAGCTTTAAATCAATCAGTCTTTCTTTTTATAGCGCAGTTCATAACAAGTGTTACCTCAAGACACTTTACAATAGAGTAGGCTGAAGACAAACTCTTCAATTATAGATACACATATATGCATACATACATATATAAAATACACATATACATATATATCAATCAATCAATCAATCAATCTTTATTTGTATAGCGCCAATTCATAACAAGTGTTATCTCAAGACACTTTACAATAGAGCACAAAGCTCTTCATATTATGGACACACATATATGCATAGATACATATATACATATAATAATACACATATACATATATATACAAATATATACATCCAACACCCAACATGAATCCATATAGCCAATCATGAATCCCTCCATCATGGCGGCAAGAAAAAACCTTCTGTTAAGCAGCAGGAAATCTTGAATGTGGACCCCAGTCTCATGATGAACAGCAAATCCACACGATGCTGTGTTGGGTGTGTGGGCAAAGGGAGGGAGGTAAGTGGAGACAAGCGGACTAAAGTAAGAACTAAAGCTAGTGACAGATCAATGGACCAATCATAGACCTGTCGTCGTCAAATTTGTTTCTGCTGCAAACAAATTTATTAGAGGAGGGTCCTCATGTCTGTGTGGTTGTGGTGAAAATTTTATAGAAGTATAATCAATAAAAGTCTTACTGGAAGTAAGAATTTATGGTAGTGACGAACTCATGGGTGCCCAGACCACAAGTGCATCCCTACCATATTTGTCTCCGTTAAGTATAAATGTATTAATGGTAGACCTCTTGAGATGTGACACCTCATTCTCAGGAGGGATCTCATGTCCATGTGGAGCTAGAGATAGTTACTATAGATGTATCAACCATGGATAGAAAGATCATGTTAATATCAACATTAACAGCTATAATGATTATGAACTGGAGTGAGATGGCCAAATATGTGTTATGTCTGTAATTGTAGTTATTGAGGCTTCGTGACTCCACAGCAGCAGGCAGTCTCCACCAAGGATCCCAGGCAACCTAAAAGACAAGAGCCAGAGACGATATATATATACACATACATATATCCAAAACCCGACATGAATCATCATGGTGGCAAGAAAAACCCTCTGTTTAGCAGCAGGAAATCTTGATTGTGGATCCCAGTCTCATGATGAACAGTCATCCACACTATGCTGAGTTGGGTGTGTGGGTGAAGGAGGGGAGGTGGGCAGAGACGTGGACTAAAGTAAGAGCTAAAGTCAGTGACAGACCCATGGGCCAATCATAGACCTGTCTTCGTCATATTTGTCTCTGAATATAAATTTATCAGAAGTTAGCCCCTTGAGATCCAACATCTCGTTTTCAGGAGGGTCCTCATGTCTGTGGTTGTAGTGATAGTTTTTATAGAAGTATAATCAATAATAATCATGAAAAGAGTAGTTAATTGAATGTTCACATTAACATCTATAATGGTTATAAGGTAGAGATGACTGACGTTGAATAATGCGTCAAACTACTCTCTAGATTTAACCTTAAAGGGATATGCCAAGTTTTTTTTGTTTTCATGTCTTTCCTCACTCCTGAGTCCATCACAAGCAGATGGGGCTAATTGACGCTAATTAGCCTAGCTCAAACACTGGGAGTCAATGGGTAGTGTTAGCCTGCCTCTGCCTACAGTCATCAGATAAACTCTTCAGCAACTCTAAACAGTCCTGCGTGCTTGTTGTGACTTTTTTATCGTTTTATGTTACATTATCTATTTTTAGACGAATATTAACAATTAATGTAATTTTCCAAAGAAATACATATGAAGCTAAACCACAGGGTGCATGCACACACCACCACAGATGTGCTTGTAAGTAGGTCAACAAAACAAAGCACATCTGTGTCTTTCCTGAAGGCAACATCATTTGATATTTTCAATCTTTTTTTATTTTCAAATTACCACACTTGGCCTGGATTTAGCTCCATAGTATCATTCATATGGATATAGTTGTTGTTGGACTAAAATGAGGTTGGATGGTAGGGCTGGATGATATATCTATTTAATTGATTAATTCCTATAATTTCTTTGCAAGAGATTTTAAAAAATAAAAACCAAGATTGTTTTCCCCTCAATGTACTCTCACTATATTTGTAAGTGATGGGAGACTTTAATTTAAAAACTGAGCACTGGCTCAACTTGGCCATGTTTTAATTAATTAATTAATTTTTTAATTAGATTAAATGATGATGATCCAGTACCACGTAAGTGCTTTGTGGAAACAGTGCAGCTTTCATTGCTAATATAGGCAAGCATGTCAACATCCAAACTCCATCATTACATTTTGTGACACAACTGCAGCATGCACTTTATTTCTAAGAGGAAAAACCTGTCAAATTACGGAAAGACTTGTTTTTCTTGTTCTCTTTGAGCCATTTTTTGTTTTGTTTTTCTTTGAGAGGGAAAGAAATCAATGAAAATCAGAAATTGAGTTTTGGGATCTCAGATGAGCAGCAGAGGGATGTTTTTTGCTGAGTAAGCCAAAACAGCTGCAAAAGATTTTAAGCTTGATGCAACTTGACGGCTGTGAAATGGTGTCTGCAGGCCCAACACTCGAGCTCCTGTGTCAAAACAGTCCTACTGTAAGATTCATTGTTGTGTTTTTAAATTATTTATTGACAAAAACATATCAAGACATGTATCAAATGTCACAATTCAGCTAAAATATATCAAGATGTGATTTTTTGTCTGTTATTGTCCAGCCCTGGGCCAAAACATGATCCCTGTGGGACGCTTTCTGTTTAATGAAAAAGGTTTTAATCTGTTATTATGGACTTGATACTCTGAAACCTTTAGGATCGCTTTAAAGCCACATTTTCTGACCCAATATTATAGTCTGAATGCAGTGCAATGTTTCAAACAGATGATTGGTGTCTCTTTAAAATCCTCTCTTATTGTACCTTTAAAATAATATCATGGCAGTACTGATAGGTTTATATGTTTGGTCTGAAAGAAAAAAATGTTTTCAAAGTATAATGCAGTCCAAAACCTCCAAATGAAATAATTTTAGTTCCTTTAACATGAAATGTTTGGTTTAATGTGTCTGCTAAATGCACGACACTAATTCTCTTAACTTTTTTATAAGTAAAACTGTCGGCTTATCGTGACGATAGGAAGTAAAAACTCGAATGACTGAAACAGAAATAGCTCTCCTTGAGCCTCAAAGCGTCGATACCATCAGCAGAAGCTCCCTTTAGTTGGTAGTGGATTAGTTTAGTGGGTCAGAGAGAATACCACACATACTTTAAGAGCAGCGTGTTCTGTTTGAGTTATCAGTGTTTGAGCTGAGAGTCTCTGCTCCAGTTATTTATTAATGTAGAGCTTCTGTCCAGAGGGTCAGCATGAGGACTTCACCTCAGAGGCTGTTGTTTAAGATGCTTCCTCTGTGGGTCTGCTTTTTATGATCCTCCATATTTGAGAGCTCATGAGATTCTAGTAGATATGATTTTGCTCTGAAAGCTTCTCTTTACTTGCTCAGTTTGTAAATATACTTTATTTGTACATTTATAGCCCGCTGTCAGACCATTTTTATGTCATTGTGGTGCGTATAGTCCTGTCCCGTGGCTGTTTCATTCATATATTTTTCATTCTTATGCCTCGTTTCTTCTTATGTAACCATTTCTTCTGAGGGGGATCTATGTGATACCAGTTGTACCTGAGAAACTTCACCCCTTTGAGTGATTATTGTCCAGAATGTTCCACAAGGATGTTCCAAAAGTCAACTTTTTGTGGTGAATATTGTATTGGTTACGTCTGCCAAGGAGGTGATGTTTTTGCTGGCCTCTGTTTGTTTGTGAGCAGGATAACTCAAAAACTGAGGAACGGATTTGGATGAAATGTTTAAGGGAATGTTGGCCATGGCAAAGGAAAGAAGTGGTTGAATTTTGGTGGTGATCTGAATCCAGATGCAGATCCAGGATTTTTTTATTTTAGGAATTTGTTCACATTGCAAGATAGGGCAGTTTTCCATTAAAAAAAACAAAACAAAACAAAACTTAAAAGGTTCATCATAAAGTTTTCAAGAAATTTTGATCATGGCATAAGGAAGACAGGATTTTATTTGGGTAGTGATTTGACTACAGATGTAGATCCAGGAATGTTTTTAAGGATTTGTTAACAAATAGAGCAGTTTTCCACATTTTTGATAATACCTCAATAAGTTCTTAACTGATTTTCATGAAGTTTTCAGGGAATGTTGGCCATGGCACAAGGAAGAATTGATTAGATTTTGGTGGTGATCCCACTGCCATATGGATCCAGGACTTTCTTAGAGGATTTGTTAATTATGTGATGTAGTACAGTTTTCCACATTTATACTAATAACTCAATCAATTTTTAAGTGATTTTGATTACATTTTTAGGGAATGTTGGTCATGGCAGAAGACAGAGGTGCTTTTATTTTGGTGGTGATCTGAGTCCAGATGCAGATCTAGGATTGTTTTAAGGATTTGTTAACATTGCAAGATAGGGCAGTTTTCCAACTTCTTAAAAACAATAACTCAAAAAGTTTATCATGAAGTTTTCAAGAAATTTTGATCATCGCACATGGAAGGCATTATACTATTTTGGTGATGACCCAAGTATGGATGTAGATCCAGGAATGTTTTTGAGGATTTGTTAACATTGAGCAATAGAGAAGATATTCATATTTTTGACAGTTTTTTCAGTAAGCTCTCAATTCTCAAGAAGCTTTCAGGGAATGTTGGTCATGGCAAAAGGAAGAAATGTTACAATTCTGGTGGTGACTCGGATAGGGAGGGAGATCCAGGAATGTTTTTTAGGATTTGTTAACTTGGCAACATTGCAGTTTTCCACATTATTGACAATAACTCAAAAAGCTCTCAATTTTCATGAAATTCTTTGATCCAGAACATCCAGGAATCTTTTAAAGGATTTGTTAATATTTGGCAGTAGAGAAGTTTTCCACATTTTTGACAATAACAAATATAGCTAAAAAAAAACAAAAAAAACAACATCTTCATTCATTCTCTTTTATTTTTGGGACCACAGATGAAAATTAGCATTGTGCTAAGTCCAGCATATTTACATTGATAATGTATGGACCCCAAAGATATTGTTCGTACATCAATATGCACTGTCCCGTCCAAAGTAGTGGTTTTTTTTTTAATATAAACATGGTGTTACTTTGGAGGTGTTTGACTTGTCTTTTTGATAAGAAGTCCTGACAAGCCAGCACCTTTATTCATAAACTGCAGTCCTGTTTGAGTAAATAAAAATAATGAATAATAAATATTTCTGCCTATTCAATAAATATTAAATACACAGAAAACTTGTTTACTTCCCTATGCTCCTATTATTTTTGATTTAAGGTCAGGCAGTCCAATTTTTTGCAGTAGCAGTGTTGAACTTCAGGTCCTAAAGGACCTTTAATGATGATGAAGACAAACTTCAGACCAGATCAGAGAGCCTGTTTTGGTGCAGACTCATCCTTGGAAGGTTCAACAGTCCACTCCCACTCCAGGAAGACCTCAGAAGCTTGTAGGAGAGGTCATGCTGTATATCTCAGTCGCCCTGGGATCTTACAGAAGAGGCTCCAGAGTGCTGCTGGGAAGAGAAACATCTGGACTAACATGTCGTCTGCTCCTACTAAGAACTGAGCCTGAATACATGGAGACATGGAGACGTGATGTAACCTGGAATATAAACAGAAGTGCAAATGAAACTCAAAGAACTGAGGTGTGTTAATGTTAGAGCATCAAGAGGTTTGAACATTATTTAGACCTGAATTATTAAAGCGTGAGCTACAAAACACAGTCTTCAAACTGGTTTAAGGTTACTTTACGTAATTTTTAGAGGCAGCATCCTTGAGTCCTTTAACTCTTAAGTTTGAATTACGGTTTTATTCATTTAAGAGCCAATAAGGTACCTTTAATTCATCATTAGATGGGAAAAGTTTGTGAGATAAATTTCATTTAGACTGCCTTGGTGTAGACCGCCTGCTGTGGACCTACTAATCTTCAGTAGCAACATTTACAAATATTTGGCCTTTCCTTAGCCTCATTCCATCATCATTACAGTTCCTGATATTAACTTCAGAGAGATCAACAAAATTAAATACACGGTAATTCCTGCAAACAGCACACATGTATTAGTATGACCGTGACAAACAATCATGGATGACCTGCTGCTGTGGACCTGCTCCACTCCATGTGCTCTATCCTGCATCAACCATCAACAGAAATGACATCAATTAACATAAATTCATACTTTTAGACCAGTTAAACTCAATTTAATGTCAGTTTAGCCAGATACTGTTATATTAATCAACACCATTCCTCTCAGATTCATTCATTTAATTTTCTCCAGATATTCATTAAGATGTTAATTTTCATCTATCCATAGTTGTATTGATTATACTTCCATAATAAATATCTTTACAGCCATATAGACATGGGGACCCTCTTGAAAATGATACCACATCTCAAGGGGCTTACCTGTAATAAATTTATATTCAACAAAGACAATTATGATGCTATGCAGATAAAGACTGATAAATTGAATCAGTATTCAGCAGAGACTAATGTGATGAGGACCGATTTATGATCTGGGCATCCATGGGTTTGTCTCTATCATAAATTCTTATTTTCAGTCTCTTTGTCTCTGCCTGGATGGACACATCTCTGGATGGATGAATGTGTATATAAAAATATATTTATATTTATATGTATTTGTATAGATGCATATACGTGAATCTATAAATGAAGAGTTTGTCTGCAGCCTGCTCTATTGTAAAGTGCCTTGAGATAACACTTGTTATGAACTGGCCCTATACTAATAAAGATTGATTGATTGATTGATTAATTGATCATCTGTATTCCCTGAGAAGTGTTCACTTTATTGTTAATCATATCAGTGAGACTTCTGCACCTCTTGAATAAGAAAAAGAAGAGTGAAGTAAGATTGAACTGACTGACTCTTTTCTTTCTTCTGTTTCAGGAGCGACCTGCGTCTTAAAGAAGAAGTTCTCAGCGTCACAGTTTTGGAACGACTGTCGAAAATACAACGTGACTGTTTTTCAGTACATCGGAGAGCTCTGCAGATATCTGTGCAACCAGCCAAAGGTAACTTTCTGCTGATGATGTTCAGCCCTACTTTGCACACCAACGACAGCAAGATACTGCAAATATTTCTGAGGTGACTTTTGATGCATCCCTCTGTTCACATTAGGAGTGAAATTTTATAAATAAATGATACACAATCTGAAAAAGTGCACCATAGCAGTCAGGACAAACTTAGCATCAAGGTAAAATAACCTGGAGCTCATTTGAATAAATCAAATCATAAAAAGTCAACCTAAATGTGATCGTCAAACTGGTTGCCTGTTAGCCTTCACATTGATTTTCTTTTACTAGTTTATAAAGCTCTACACGGCCTGGCACCTCCGACAACACCTGGGGGGATGCCAAACAGTGGGATGGCAGGGGTCTGTTATTTGGGAGCACTTTCTCCTTATTTGACAGTGGAAACACCGTGCTGAACTGACCCGGACTGCTTAGGATCTTATTAACTTCCCCCTCATACGCCGCCCTTGTTCACATCAGCAGAGGCTTGAGTAAACACACACCGTGCTCATCCTGCAGCTCCAACTCTATCTTCACCCAGACATGATCCTTACATTCATGATCAATCCCAATTTCCAATCAATTCCCAGTTTCCTGAGGAGGTTTTTTTTCCAAGGGGATTAATAAGTAGTATAATTAAGTACTATCTAATCTAATCTAATTTAATCTAATCGCTGACATCTGGACGACTTTACCTAAGTATCATCAGCTCTCAGAGCAGCTGGATCTGCCTGCTTTTATGCCTGCTCATAAACATGAATGGACATCAGACCGGTCCAGCAGCAGGTCCAGTGTTGTCCCCGAGGACCTTCATGAATGACGGAGGCAGTGAGCCCATCTGAGCGATGAAATAAACGCCCTCACTGTTGGAGTTTTCTCGTCTTACAGTCGCTGCTGCTGCTGAATAATTTGAGGGACATTGTGCTCGACTGTGACAGAAGACAAGAAGAGGCTTTGTCAGAGCGTCAGGATCCTCCGTGGTGGACACACACGTACACACTGGGACGTGTAGTGGGGGCAGAGCTCGTCCTCATGGACTCAAAGTCCTCTTTGTCCCCCTCTGTTCCCTTCCTCTCTGTTATTCGCCGTGTGGGCGGCCGTGGAGATGGGTATGGCGGTGGGGGCGATAGCCTGGACTGTCCTCTGTGCTGATTGGTTAATTGAACATTGGACGGACATGCAGGACACTGGAGGACTTTTCAGCCGTTCAGAGGGTTCACACATGCGTGAAGATCAATCAGTGTCAGAGTGCAGATCGAGATGCAGAAGAACCACAAAGAAAACGTTTCTGATCCTTCAGGGGTATTTCAGTTAAAAATGAACTTTAAGACCTAAAACTGGTCCTGACAGATCTGCATCTGTCCAACTTTAACACTTTTCCAAACACCATAAAAAATATGTGAAAATGATTGAGAGACAAAAATACAGATTCAAAAATAATAATCAATTATGTAAGAAAACTAAAAATTCGTGCCTTTTTATGCCTGTATTGTAGTTCATCTTAGAAGTAACTAATTCTACTGAATTCATTTGTTGAAATTATAAATATCTATGATAATGTACTTTTTAAAAATCTGTGATTAGTTCTAAAGGTTTCTTTTCATGATATGGTTCCTTCTTTTCCACAACAATGTTATGCAACTTTGATTCCTGCAAACTTTTTTTTTTACTTTAATTTTTTATTGGGTTTTTATGGAAGCCCATTTTCGCCAGTAAAAAAAAAATAGGAAAAGTAAAAAACACAAACAGTTAAGGCATAATAATGAGATAATGGTTTTCTAATTTCCTGGCGCAACTCAGAGTGGCGCAGGGTGGCGCAGGGTGGCGCAGCCTGGCGCACCTCAGATTCAGCTTGGCGCAGTGACAATTTCGTGCCAAAAAACCGCGCGGAAGGTGCGCTGAAAGCCCGCCAGCTCCAACCTGGTCTATTCTCGGCGCAGTAGAGGCGCACCCCGGGCAGTGGTAATTTGGCTGACAGATGCACAGTGTGCACACGTCACCAAAACCTTACAGGCAGGTATTCAGAGTGTCAGGCACATTTCAATCCAATAAACAATCACAGCAACCACTATTTAATGTAACCGTCTGAACCAGCACATACATTTGTATCTATATTAATTGTCCCGTCACATCTGATGTCAGATCAGAGACGTTTGTCATAACTAACAAGTTCACATCTTTCAGCCAACCACAAACAGCCACATCATCCGATACGGAGTATCCGGCTTCTCTCATCTCATGAAATTCAATAGAAAAGAAAAAAGAGAGAGACGCTCGCTGAATAAATAGCGTCTTAAGGATTTACCTGTGATTGCCCATATTTCTCTGTTTTAATCTTTATTCGTAACGTGATCTAAAAAGATGGAGTAGCCTACATTATTGCAAGGAGGATGAGGAGGAGATATATTTTCACCTAAGGCGCTGCTTTTTGGCGATGACGACCAGGAATGCAGGTGGATCGGAAGCATGATGAATGGACTAACCTGCTGCTGTGTTTAAATGTAATTATCACTTAATTTTGTACTCCTATTCACGACACAGGAACAGATTACATCTGTCCCGTGAGGTGGTCCACACGGTGACGCGCATCGTGTCCTCCTATGCGCAGCCCGGTGGCCCCTGCGCTCTCCCAGATGCTGTAAAAGTGACAGCGGCTCTGACCTTCTTCGCCACCGAGGTGAAATTGTCACTGTGCCTCGCCCTCGGCGCATTTAAAGGCGAGGAGAGGCGTTCATTTGATTGGTGAAGATTGTACTCGGCTGTGATAAACCCACTCACGCCCACTTGCGCCAGTGGGAGAGACAGAGGCGTGGGTGCGCCTCCGTGCGCCAGACTGCGCCGTGCACGAAACTTGCAAAATGCCCTGGACACACCCCGTTGGCGTGGCGGAGGTGCGGGGCAGGGCAGGTGGGCCCCGCCTGTGCCTGGTCTACGAAATTAGAGCCCAATATCTCATAATTATGACTTAGTATCTCATTGTTATGACATGTTATCTCATAACTATGTGATGCTATCTCATGATTATGACTAACTATCTCGTAATTATGACTTTATATATATATATGTTTATATATATATATATACATGTATATATATATTTATATTTATATTTATGTATATATGTATATATGTGTGTATATATGTATATATGTATATATGTATATATGTGTATGTATATATATATACACACACACACACACATATATACACACACATATATATATAAATATATATATATACATATATATATACACACACACATATATGTATATATATATATATATATATATATATATATATATATATACACACACATATATATATATATATATATATATATATATATATATATATATATATATATATATATATATATATATATATATATATATATATATATATATATACACATATATATATATATATATATATATACATATATATATATACACACACATATATATATGTATATATATATGTATATATATATATATATATATTTTTTTTTTTTTTTGATTTTTTTTTTACGGGGAAAATGGGCTTCCATAGTTTTAGGAGTAGACGTACCAAAAAAAAAAATGGTCACACAAGCTCAGGGGTTACATCGTATAGATTCACAGCCCATTTCTTCCAGAGTTCTGAGAAGTTCTCAGTTTTTTGTCCTATGGAAAATGACAGTCTCTCTATGTGGTGTAGTTTGTTTATTATGGTAGTCCAGTCGTCTTTAGTCAGTGGAGATTCCTGCAGCCACTGCTGAGTGATGGATCTTTTGCTTGTAACTAGTAAACTTTGTAAAGACATCCATCCTTAGCCATTAGCTTTCCTGGAAATTTACCCAAGTATATTGTAATAAAGGACAGCTCATCGAAGTTTCTTCCTATTTCTTTTATGATCTCTTGCCAATATGAATGAGTTTTAGGGCAGGCCCAAAAGATGTGACAAGGATAAGCCAGTGATTTGCCACATTTTCTCCAACAATCATTCTGAATTCATGAACCCTGCTGTTTAAATTTTAGTTTTGGAGTCAGAAAATATCGTTTTTTTCCAGCAGAATTCACAGTACGGTCTTGAATTAGTAGTCTTGGACTGACATTCCCAAATATCACACCAGTCACTTTCAGATTTCTTCAGGCCTGATTCCTTCTCCCAATTCTGTTTAGCATGAAAAGTAGAGCAATTTTTAGACATTTGCAGTCTTTTATAAATCAGGGACACATAATGCTTGTTGTCCTTTGCATTATAAGCACTGATAAAAAATATCAGTCATTTTTAGTTTGCTGCTTTTTTTGTTTCATTTCTTTATTGACGTAGTCTCTGGCCTAGAGGTATCTGAAGAAATCAGTTTTCTCAAGCTTATGTGAATCTATAAGGTGAGTAAAAGAGTCTAGTGCATTTCCACGAGTCGTGGTACAAAAAGCAGTAATACCAATATATGTCCACTGCTTAAATCTCACATCTGCTGCTACTGGTTTAAAATTAATTTTGATTTGCTTTTTGCTGATTATGGACAGCTCAATAAAGATAAGATATGACATTCCTTTATTAGTCCCACAGGGGGAAATTCCAAATAAACATGCTGTTAAAATGTTTTTGAGGTAGATAGTGATGAAGATGTACTGTAGATAGTGATGAAGGTCTTTTGAGGCCAAAATATATCAACCAACACTTCAGACACATTCAATCACAGGCACCACCAAGTTTCTCAATCCTGTCCAAGCAAAACATGTTCTGAATCATAAATCAGTGTGGACCCTTCTCTCTGCTCTGATATTTTCTTACTTAAGTAACTGTTTGGAGGTGAAGGGAACACATGTATGAGCTCTGTAAAACCAATATGTACCTTACAGAAAAGAGATTATTAATCATGTTGGTTACCTAACACACTAACATGTTATTTTTGAGGTGTCATATATGAAGCTTTTTGTTTAGTTAAATTTTTTAAAATTCCAAATACTGTACAAGCAAGATGTTATCATCTACAAGGTAACTGTCTGTGGACAGAGAAGGGGTAATTATCTAAGGGGAAGAGTTTATCTGATGACTGTAGGCAGAGACAGGCTAGTACTTCCCATTGACTTCCAGCCATTTGAGCCAAGCTAGTTAGTGGTGGGTGAGCTTTGCCCGTCTCCTCCTTGTTACTGCACACAGAGTCAAAAAAATGGTGTCTATCTGCTTGTCAGGGACTTGGAAGTGAGGCAAGACATGAAAACAAAATAAATGTTGGATTACTGCCTTAAATTTAAGGTATCTACCACCAGAACAACTTCAAAGACTTTTCCTGCTTTTGTCTGTGGATTATAAATGTGGAATATTTTAAATTTGGATCTACAACAATCTTTAAACGTCTTACAATTTAGTTAAAGGTTTAAGAACATGATTTTCACAAAGTTAGATGACAGAGGGCTTGTGAGCAAATATTCAGTCTATATGTAGATAATCTTTAGATAGATAGATAGATAGATAGATAGACAAACAGATAGATAAATAGATAGATAGATAGATAGATAGATAGATAGATAGATAGATAGATAGATAGATAGATAGATAGATAGACAGACAGACAGATAAATGGATAGATAGACAGACAGATAAATGGATAGATAGACAGACAGATAGATAGACAGACAGACAGACAGATGATATCTGAAGAACTCTTCATGGGATTTTCATCACACCCTCACAAATGTCCACTTTGTCATAAAACCACAATGATGTAGTTCTTGTAAAGCCCCCTGTCTGCAGGCTAGACCTCCTTCATGATTCATTGTTGTCTGCACCTTGCTGTATTTCATTTTGTCTCATTAAATAATAAGTGATAATCTTCATCATGTGTCTCTCTCTCCACAGTCTGATCAGGATCAAAACCACCGGGTGGTGATGGGCGTCGGTAACGGGCTGAGACCGGACGTCTGGAGGGAGTTTCAGAGTCGATTTGGGAATATTAAAATGTGTGAAGTTTACGGCTCGACGGAGGGAAACCTGTGCTTCATGAACCACATTGGAAAGATCGGGACGGTGGGACGATCCAACTTCTTCTACAGAGTGAGAAACAATTTTATTTTTCACATTTTTTATTAAAGAAAAATAAAAGTATTTATAAATGCAGGCTTACTACAGTAATTATTCTCCTTCAGAAACTTCTATTTAGGACTAAATTCCACCAACAAAATATAAAAAGAGTAGAGGCTTTATGTGTTGTTTTCAATCATAGTCCGTTGTCCAGACTCCAAACTGCTTTAACAATATTTTTTTACTATTTTGACTGAACATCAAAAAAACATGAACCACTGAAGACGCACTCATTAAGATCAGGAGGATGACGCATAAACTGGACAATGTGCTCTTTATTTCAGACTTTTTTTTACAGGGATGAGCTTTCACAGATAATCTCTGTGAATTTTTTAAATTTCTAACCTTCATAAATAACACAGTTGACATTAATGATCCATCAGGATGTTTGTTGGTGTTAAGTTTAGACTGAACCTGCTTATTTTAGAGGATAATATCAGAGCTCGGTGTCATAACTGTCCTCGCAGCCTGGAGGCATGACCGACAGGCTCCTGGTCAGCTGATGGGACGTTCACTGGCTCGCTCTGGACAGTAAAAGTGCTGCCAACCTGACGGCGGGGCTGGGCTGGACACTCAGATCTAGACCTTTGTGACTGTGAGGTTTTGCTCCCATAAATGACCTCCACAGACTTTCACAGCAACAGGCCGTGAATTTGTGGTAACTTTTTTCTGTTTCACCTCACAGTGTCTGGATTTGGAGGTGTAGACACATTATAGCCAAACATTAATGACTTCGCAGCCTGTAACAGTCAGTGAACCAAACAGACTCCATTACAGAAAACTTAGTCAGCAGCTTCACTGAAGTAAAGACATCACTCATTGTGAACTTAGAACAGCAACACAACCTTTAATATAAAATGTCCACAGACTCTCCCTCTAGTTCAGATTGGTTTGTAGGTCAGATTTGCCAGAATTATTCTGTCATTTTGGATCATTTTAGTAATGAACCATTACCTATGTTGTTACAAATTCAACAGTGTGTGGGAGTTTTCAGTTTTTGATTACTGACACAAAATTAATGCCCAATATTGCGTCTCTAGGACTTTATTGTCGTTGTTGTGGTAACAAACAGCATTAATATGATTACATATAAACTGAAATCATATGAAAGTTTAAAATTGGTGTTTCAACCCGGCTCGTCGGGGGGAAAGGGAAGCAACATAAAACCAGGTCGATAGTGGTATTAAGTGTTATTTCTTACAAAGAAGTGAGAGTGAACAGTAACAAAAAAAAAGTGAAACAACGGAAAAGGGCTGGAGAGTGCTGTTCAAATCAACAAATAGATAACCAAAAGAACTCTTACCTAGAGCTTAAAGACACCACTCTTAAAGAAACAGAAATAAAACCTGCTGACTCATGTCCAACCAAACAACAAACGAACAGCAACCCAAAGCTAGTGAGCATAACAAAGAAACCCTATGTGTGAATGTGTGTAAAATTCTTAATTCTAACCCTGGTCCAACGAGAACGAGTGCCTCACAGATACAAGACAATAAGTGGAGACACGGCTTCACAGCAGCATTGACACAACAGATCTCTCAAGTGAAGGCGGTCCAGCTTCTTAATCCAGCGCATGTGTCCCCGATTGGCTCCACACCAATCAGCTGTTTCCTCTCGGGGCTGGGCACACCTAGAGGACGCACCAATCACACGTTCATACCATACACTCACGCTTGGTTAATCACACACACAGGGGAGAGACGCGGCCATAACAACTGGTATCAGAGGATTAGGAGCGTCCACACGGAGACGAATTTAGGCGTACCAGCACGTATCTTATCTGCTTTTCGTCCACATGGATACGACACATTTTTTCATGGGTCCCAGAGTGGACAAAAATGGAAATGCTGGCCTTGCATTTCCGTGTGGATGAATAAGGATAGATTTAGAAATGATGACTCTATAGGCCCACCTCTAGGGCCGAACGATTTTAGGAAAAGGTGTAATTGCGATTTTTCTGGCAGGTACTCCGATTTCAATTTGATTCACGATTTTCTTCAAATCAGGCTTCAGTGCAATATTCACTATGTGTACAATAGCAATTACCAATATGACAGAAAATTACATCACACCATCAAACATTAAACGCTATTACTCTAGGGCAAGGATGAAAACTAAAGGTAAGAATTGCTTACAAAGGTATTTATTAACAAGAAACATGCATGTACACTCTTTAAAGTCCTTGACCAACAGCAGTTATTACAGCTGAAGGACTAAAAGAGCATCTTTGACTGTCTTAACTTAAAAAATGTGGTGCAAAGAGTCCTTAATTGTGTTAGGTTAAAGAAGTTCAATAAAATGCAAAAAAAAAAACAACTAAAAACAATGTTAAATAAGTAATAATAAGAAAAACAAAATTCAACAATTCCAATAAAAGAAAAAGCCAGTCCTGCCAAACCAGCATGTCAACCTTTGATGGTTTTGGACATGAGCACTGACATGTGACCACATCACCACAAGCAAATAGTTGACGCAACAGATCCTGGGTCAGTCAGGAGTGCTGCAAAAAATTGCAGCTTCGGCAATCGCGTGATCACATTGTCTGAAATCGTGATTTCAATCAGAAGACCAAAAAGGTTTTAGTGTATGTCTTACAGCGCCACTTACAGGCCTGGCGTCTGTTCTGTTTTGTAAATTTACTTTAGTTTGAAAGTATAAGCTCCCAAAATAAAGTTGATTCCCTGTCAATGAAAAATAATAAGCTGAAGTCTGGGATTTATTTTGGAATTTACTTGTTAATTTGTTTCTTTCTGTTGTGTACCTTAATTTGGAAATGCTAAATTACAGATTTAATTTTAAATACACTTGCGTCATCTATTTTCATTTTCATTCTTTCAATTTTCCAGCGTTTTTAGGGTTTTTGTGTGGGCGGGCACATTTACTGAAACATTGGTGTCTTTACAGAGAACATTTTTAATGTGGAAATGTTTTTGTCTCCATGTGGACAGCCAGTGTTCTCAGATTTATCCACTCAAAAGTGTTCATTTTCAGGCATCTGAAACACCATTTCCATGTGGATGAAACGCCTATACCATTACAAACTCAGTGTGGACGAGGCCTTAATTTTGACCTTTCACTCCACAGAATATTGTAGGCTTGCTTAATAAGACAAACATCCTGCAGGGTCTTTATTTAACAGATTATATTCTGATGAGAATGTTTCCCATCAGGCTCCAGAAGGAAATGAACAGGAATAGAAACGTGGAGCAGAAACAGTAGCAGCTTTTAGCCGGAAGTTCTTGAGAAACATCAGAGCAGTTTGGCTGAACATTTATTAATTTTTTAAGACGAGGAAACGTCTCTCTAAGGTTTATCGAGTGAACTGTTTAAAGAACATGTTTGGAGGCAGCACTAGAGACAAGGGGAGGAATTTCTGCACAATTTCACACCCTCACAAACTCCAGAGGACATCAGGAGAGAAGATTTAGGCTCCTATTGTTTCATTTTCAAGGCATCATGTTAAGTTTTCTGGTGACATCCTTTAGGCCGGATAGTGAGCAGAAACGCTCTGATATCTTAAGATAACAGATGTATGTAGAGCTCTTACATTCAGGCTAAAAATACTCTGTGCGTCTGCAGATGCAAATAAAGTTCTGGTTGTATTTTCTTGTGAAACAGAAGGTGCGGTGTGTGGGAACACGGGGAGCGTGGAGCAGCTTATTGCAGTCTGCTTCACATTTCTAGGAATCGCTCCTCTAGGAATGAATATCTGAGATTCTTCTGAGTGAACATGCTAAGTCAAAGTGCCGTCTCAGTCTTTAAGCCGTATACAAACGCTTCGGCTTGCTACACTCTGAGAAACTCTCAGCAGCGTGGTGTTTACATGAGTCCTAACAGAGTTATTTAGGGTCAGAGCGGCTCCACAGCTGCATCAGCTCACAGGGGGACAATAAGGAGCAGGAGATGGATGTTACAGGGGAACCACAGAGAGGGTTCGGTTCAAATACAACTTTTAATACAGATCCAGGAACTTAAACACACCGACGATGCTGATTTGGCCTTCAGGACACATGCTGTAGAGTTTAGAGTAAAGACAAGGCCACGTGGTTTGACAGAAATAAACAGTTTTAATGTCTGATTATGTAATTTCATCTTTAACGTTGCATCATCTGCTCTGGAGGTTGAAGAACAGTTTCCACCCTGCTCCAGTTTAGAAGGATACGCCAACATTTTGTTGTGCGTTTTCTTGTCTTGCCTCACTCCCGAGTCCATGACAAGCAGAGAGACACCATCCTTTGACTGTGTGTGCAGTAACAAGGAAGAGATGGCCAGAACTCAACCACCGCTAATTAGCTTAGCTCAAACACTGGGAGTCAATGGGTAGTGTTAGCCTGCCTCTGCCTACAATCATCAGATAAACTCTTCAACAACTCTAAACGGTCCTGTGTACTTGTTGTGACTCATTTTTTTGCTGTGTTCTGTTACAGTATCTATTTTTAGACTAATATTATCTCTTTATGTTATTTTCGAAAGAAGTATCCGAAACTAAACCACAGGGCGCATGCGCAAATCATCGCAGATGTGCCTTTAAGTAGGTCAACAATACAAAACCTCTGTGTACGAGTAGAACATGATTGGTACCAAGGATTATGGCTGACTTTGTAAGAGAGGATACGGGTAATTTCTTTGGGGTTTAGTTTCATATGTATTTCTTTAAAAATTACATAAAGTGATAATCTTAAACTTAAAATAGTTAACGTAACATCACAGAGTAAAAAAACAGGTCACAACAAGCACACAGGACCGTTTAGAGTTGCTGAAGAGTTTGTCTTATGACTGTAGACAGAGGAAGGCTAACACTTCCCACTAGCTCCCAGTGTTTGAGCTAAGCTAATTAGTGATGGGCGAGCTCTGTCCGTCTCTTCCTTGTTAGTGCATGCACAGTTGAAAGAATGGTGTCTCTCTGCTTGTCATGGACTCGAGATGCAGAACAGCTCAGTATTTTACAGAGAATTTTGTATCTTTACCAAATATCCACCATGCATTACTTGAATCTGCCAAACATGAGACAGGAGCTCATGTGATATTCAGGACTGCTGCAGAGGTGATCATCAGTTTGATCCTGCAGGAGGGTTTCAGCTGTTCACCTGGAGCTCTGGTTAAACTGGAGGAGAGGGGTTGTGCTGAAGGGGGAGGGGGTGATGGGGTAAAGAGCTTAAAGGAGATCTGCAGGTCATGTATTATCCGGGATGTTTAAAGTGACCTCAATCAGAGGGTCTCTGAGGGGTCAGACCTGCAGACTGGGTCGATCCTGTGTCAGAAACACTTGTTGCAGAGATGAGCAGCTGTTACAGCGAGAAGGTTAAAGCAGATTCTGCAGTCGTTCAAAGAGCAAAAAGAAAATACTAAACATTATTGTGTTGGAATAAGCTCCATTATATGACCATTACGTGTTGGTGCAAGTTATTTAATGAGCAGACTCCTATTTTAGGCATCTGTGATTATTGAACTTTTGTGGCTTTGAGTTCAGATGCAGGATTGTCCCCCACTTCTTCCATTAATATACACTCCCCGGCCACTTTATTAGGTACACCTTCCTAGTCCCAGGTTGGACCTCTGTCACCTTCAGAGCTCCTTAATTCTTTTAAAGGAGTCTTGCCTTAACGTTGGCTCTAAGATGCCTCTCTTTCCAACGTAAATGAACAGAATGCGAATGACATTGGATCAACTCTGTATCAACTTTTGGAGTGACCTATTTCAAAGTACACAAAATTATTACTTAAATCATATTTAAGCTTGCACATATAGTCCAGGAGGTCCTCTATAGAATCACACCAGTTTCATCAGGTATAAATGGAGGAAAATGATCTTATTTCATTTTAATATCTGCCAAAGTGCTCAAAATAAACCATTCATCATCGACCTTTATTGGATACAATGTTATTTCACATTCTGTTCATTTATGTTGGAAAAAGAGGCATCTTAGAGCCAGCGTTAAGGTAAGACTCCTTTATTTCACACTGTTTATGGTAAAAGAATAACAGGAACAAGAAAAAGTCACTGCCTGTCATCCTCCTCTCACTCTGCACAGAGCATTTACTGTAAAGGCTCAAATACATGAGCACTTCAAATGTAGGAGCTGTCTCTCTCGTCTGTCTCTCCCTGCTCCATACCTCTGTTCCAGGCCTGGAGCTCTTCTGTTGTTGTTCTTGGTTTTGCTGTGTTTCTGCTCTTGCAGGTGTTTTCCTCTTACTGAATTGCAGAGAGCTGTTAAAGGCCTTTAGCCCTCGTCAGCCACCGTACATTACACTATAGTTTAAAAAAAGGCTTTTATTTGCCATGAAATGTATTTTATTTTATTTATCAGGAAAATACATTTTGACTCCAAAAACAGCTCTGACTTCACTTTAACTGTGTATGTTCCATCATCACAGTCATATATCATATTTCAGGTCCTGTCACATATACAGTTATCTCTCTGTCTCACAGCAGGTCTCAGCTCACAGACGGTTTTGACTGATTCTGGTTAAACACTAAAATCAGCCCCTCCACTCCCCTCCTAAACTGTTGAATCATGACCCCGGTGTGCTGACGCTGCAGACTGCCAAAGCTGAGCGTGAGCCCGAGCAGATCAGAGTGTGAGGGCCGGTCAGAGGGACAGCAGAGCGTCTTCAGAGGATTACCATCCTCTAAAGCTCATGTTAATCAGCCGAGTTACAAAACGCACACTTCATGTTTTTAGCTTCATAATCTCTGACCCGGGTTATTCTTAGAGCATCTCTGCTCGCACACAAACAGTTACAACAGTGAGATTATGAAACATGGACATTGCAGCATCAGCTGACAGGAGACAGAGCTGTAACAAAGGTGAAGGATGATTTTAAAGTAGTCCCATTTTAGATGTTTGGATCTGGAAAATTTAGTTTTTTTATTTATATTTTGTGGATTGTTGTGGTTGTTGATTTTTGTCTTTATCAGGGGATTCTAAACTCAACAATCCTAAGGATCTCTGTCCTGTACCTTTTATCTTTCCAAAAATTAGACACAACACCTCTCAGTGCATTAAATTATGTTGTTAAATTATAAAAGTGTTGTTGGTCATTTCATTCAACGCCTTTTTTGAAAATAGTTTGTTTTGTCTGTTTTTACATTGATTAACAACCTAATACTTATTTTTAAGTAGAAAAATATCACTTTATTTCATCATTTCATTCATTTAATCTGTTGATGTGTGTTTTTTAATTGCTGAATTGGGATTGAATAAGAATTTCATTTCTATTATGCACTGACTACTAACATGTTATTATATTTATGTCAAAATAAATTAATTGCTTATTCTTTTCTGTTTGAAAGCCCCCTCTCTCTCTTGCTTTCATGAACTCTAGGACCCTTTAGCTCCTCCTGGAGACCCCTCAGGAGGTCAGGACCCTCACTCTGAAAACATTACATTATCAAACCAAAATGACTGTGGAGGTATAATGACTCTGAGCAGAAGGGTTTATCATAACAATAAGGAGAAAAATGACACAGGTTGATTATTTCTCCCCTTTAATACCATTTGGTATTTTAATAACAGTTTGAAAACAGTGTTTTTTGTCTGTTTTATAGTAATTAACAACTCAATACATATTTTTAGCAGAAAAATATCGTATTATTATATCATTTCATTCATTTAATCCGTTGATGTGCTTTCTTTTAGTTGCCGAATTGGGATTGAAGGCAATTTCATTTTAATATGCACTTATACACAGATGAATAACGTGTAATCAAATTTATGCCAAAACAAATTAGTTGCAAACATTTTAGTTGTTAGCTATTTTTTTCTGTTGTGCAGGAAGAGGTGAGAGAGACGAGCGAGGATGCGGCAGGAAGTGACTGCACTTACAGAGATTAGCATAGATGCTAACAGCTTCAGTAGCAGTTTTATCAGATTTTGACTGATTTCTTTATCAAATGAAAAACAGATATCGATATTTTTGCTCCACTTCTGCCAAGTTTTGATGAGAGATTGTTTTACGAAGTGGCTCACCTTCTATAGCGCAGCATCACCCGTCTACTGCATTGTCTTAATATCCCATTATGATTGTTGACCGATGGAAAGATCGTCCAATCACCTGTTGGATATGATTCTGAAAACTCTTTCTATGGACCAGTGAAATAACCAATAACATATATTCATACCTGCACATCTGCACCAGTCTCACAGGTGTTCTCTTTATCACGATATCTTGATTACTGAAATTGACCTTGTAGCTGCAGAGATATACTTCTCTCTTCTTCAAGAACTTAAATTAAATGGTTGTTTTTAAATGAGGATTATCAAAAGACAGACAAACATAATCTGTCAGACAAACATTTGTCATTTTAATGTATTTTGGTCTCAAAATAACAAAAACTGAAATGACACCCAAGGTCGTCCATGAGAAGTTCATTTTTCTACTGATAAATGTCCGTGACTTTCTGTCATAACCTCCCTAAAAATCACATCTTAATGGAAATATTTCATTTGTCTTTTTTTTTTTTTCTGCCTCACAACAGAAAAATGAAATAAACAAATGAATTAAGACTTTTAAAGATCCAACAATTAACAATGAAAGTTAGTGACAAATCTGAGACAAATTTATCAGGATATTTTCAAAATAATGTTATTCTGCTTTTCTTGCCATGTTCACAGATAGTTTCCAAGACCATTTTTTATGTTTTCTCCACAGTTTTTAAACTGAGTATTGATTTTCAGTTTTTTCAAGGGGTAAAATATTATTCATTTTTGAAATATTGCTGTTTTTTAAAATTAATTTATTGTTGATTTTTAAATGTATTTAAATGTTTCATTGTTTATTTATATTGATTTTTTTTATGATTTTTTTTTTTTTTTACTGTTTTATTATTTAGTATTTATTGTTTTTTAATTTGTTTTTCATTTCATTAAAGTATTTTTTTTTTTTTTTTCACTTTTTTCAACTACTGATTTTTTTATTTTGATGTTTTTCTTGTTGTTAAACTTTATTGAATTTATTAAAGTATTTTTTCTTACATTTTTAAAAATTGAGATTTTTTCAAGTCTTTAAATGTGTGATTGATTCATTATTGATATTGAAAAGGATTTCGGAGGTTTTTTTTTAAGTTTTGAATTCTTTAAAAACTTTGATCATTTATGTATGTTTTTGTTTTACTATTATTATTTTAATAATAACAATTAATTATTTTATTAATATTAATTTTGTTAATATATTCTAATTTTTTACTTTTCTTCTATCATTATTGATTTTCTTTTTAGTATTTTGATTTTTTTTTTCCAGCTAATCAGAAAAATGGCACATCCTTTATCTGATTGGACTGTTTTTGATGTTTGTAAGGAGGTTTATGTATTGCTGCATTTCTGGTTTTATTAAAGTTTCTGTGTTTTCTGTTCAGCTCCTGTTTAAGTACGACCTGGTGAAGTACGACATGATCAAGGACGAGCCGGTCAAAGATCAGCACGGCTTCTGTCAGAGAGTGAAAACAGGTGATAAAAAGTTTTATTTATGTTCATTTCAGTGTTCAGTTTCCTCCTGACTTATTATCTGACTGTGCTTCCATCCAGGGGAGACGGGCCTGTTGCTGTCGAAGGTGAGCGCCCTCAGCCCGTTCTTCGGCTACGCGGGGAGCAAACAGCTGACGGAGAAGAAGCTGATGAGGAACGTGTTCGTTAAAGGAGACGCCTATTTTAACACCGGAGACCTGATGTCTGAAGATCTGGAGGGCTTCATCTGCTTCAGAGACAGAGTGGGAGACACTTTCAGGTACAGACATCACAGTCTGATCTCAAATGAAGCTCTCCTCATTAGGGGTGGGCAGAAATATCAATTCAGCGATGCATTGCAATTATTCCCCTCACAATTCAATATCGATTAATCAAATCCTCTGAATCGATTCACCTCCTGGCCAGTGGGTGTGCACTGTTTCAGTGTTTATCCAGCTGCCGCCGGTCGCAGAAGAAGACATGCTTGCAGAGTGATCGGACTGAGAGATGAACATGAGAGTGATTTAACAGCGGTTTATTAGTATTTTCTTTGTAAATAATGTAAAATATCAAACACAACAGCATTAGTATCATTCTGGAGTGTTTTCCTTTCATTCTTTTGCCGTATTTTTTTCAGTGTTTTGCCGTTTTTCTGATGTATTTTCCGTGTCTTTATCGCCTTTTTTGGCATTTATCGTCTTTTTATTCATAGTTAGTTTTTATGGATTCCATAAATAGTAATTTTAGAAATATTGGAGGAAGAAATGTTGAGCTCTCTGTCTTCAGCTGGACAGGAACTGCTTCAGGGACTATCATCAGTAAAAAAAAAGCCTCAACATGGTCTAATATAACAGGCTGTAACATGGACACTAAATGCAGTAGTCAACAAAAGTGTGTGAGTTTGTGTAAAATAGGTTAAGATTATTTTTGGTCATTTCAGAAAATTTCTACATGTTCATTTACAATTGTTTATGAAGAGAATCCTGTTGAAAATTCAAAGCCATTTTTATTTCTTTTCTAATTACACACTGTTTTAAGCATTTATAACATAAAGATGACAAATACCTGCAAGAATTGAAGAATTGTTTACTTTTATTTCTTGTGAAAAAAAGGTGAAAAATGTATTCAAAGGACAACTCCTGACACATTTATTGATGAAGAAGACAAAAAAGACCAGGGGGACATTTATAATTATGGTATTAACTGTCATGTTTTTATTTTTGTACTCCATTAGCACAAATAATTTGTCAACAGGTACTTTAATTATTTGTGTATTTCTACTTCTTACTGAATCGATACTGAATCGAATCGCCACCCAAAGAATCGAAATTGAATCGAATCGTGAGGTTCTTAACAATGCCCAGCCCTACTCCTCATCCTGTTGAGAGGGAGCTCAGCTGATCTTTGTTTCTCTCTGGAGACTTAAAGGTTGAGTTCAGGAGATGAAGAAGAAGAGGAGGGAGCTCAGCTGATCTTTGTTTCTCTCTGGAGACTAAAAGATTGAGTTCAGGAGAAGAAGAAGAAGAAGAGGGAGCTCAGCTGATCTTTGTTTCTCTCTGGAGACTAAAAGATTGTGTTCAGGAGAAGAAGAAGAAGAAGAGGGAGCTCAGCTGATCTTTGTTTCTCTCTGGAGACTTAAAGGTTGAGTTCAGGAGATGAAGAAGAAGAAGAGGGAGCTCAGCTGATCTTTGTTTCTCTCTGGAGACTAAAAGATTGAGTTCAGGAGAAGAAGAAGAAGAAGAGGGAGCTCAGCTGATCTTTGTTTCTCTCTGGAGACTAAAAGATTGTGTTCAGGAGAAGAAGAAGAAGAAGAGGGAGCTCAGCTGATCTTTGTTTCTCTCTGGAGACTAAAAGATTGAGTTCAGGAGAAGAAGAAGAAGAAGAGGGAGCTCAGCTGATCTTTGTTTCTCTCTGGAGACTTAAAGGTTGAGTTCAGGAGAAGAAGAAGAAGAAGAGGGAGCTCAGCTGATCTTTGTTTCTCTCTGGAGACTTAAAGGTTGAGTTCAGGAGAAGAAGAAGAAGAAGAGGGAGCTCAGCTGATCTTTGTTTCTCTCTGGAGACTAAAAGATTGAGTTCAGGAGAAGAAGAAGAAGAAGAGGGAGCTCAGCTGATCTTTGTTTCTCTCTGGAGACTAAAAGATTGAGTTCAGGAGAAGAAGAAGAAGAAGAGGGAGCTCAGCTGATCTTTGTTTCTCTCTGGAGACTTAAAGATTGAGTTCAGGAGAAGAAGAAGAAGAAGAGGGAGCTCAGCTGATCTTTGTTTCTCTCTGGACACTAAAAGGTTGAGTTCAGGAGATGAAGAAGAAGAGGGAGCTCAGCTGATCTTTGTTTCTCTCTGGAGACTTAAAGGTTGAGTTCAGGAGAAGAAGAAGAAGAAGAGGGAGCTCAGCTGATCTTTGTTTCTCTCTGGAGACTAAAAGATTGAGTTCAGGAGAAGAAGAAGAAGAAGAGGGAGCTCAGCTGATCTTTGTTTCTCTCTGGACACTAAAAGGTTGAGTTCAGGAGATGAAGAAGAAGAGGGAGCTCAACTGATCTTTGTTTCTCTCTGGAGACTTAAAGGTTGAGTTCAGGAGATGAAGAAGAAGAGGGAGCTATGCTGATCTTTGTTTCTCTCTGGAGACTTAAAGGTTGAGTTCAGGAGATGAAGAAGAAGAGGAGGGAGCTCAGCTGATCTTTGTTTCTCTCTGGAGACTAAAAGATTGAGTTCAGGAGAAGAAGAAGAAGAAGAGGGAGCTCAGCTGATCTTTGTTTCTCTCTGGAGACTAAAAGATTGAGTTCAGGAGAAGAAGAAGAAGAAGAGGGAGCTCAGCTGATCTTTGTTTCTCTCTGGAGACTTAAAGGTTGAGTTCAGGAGATGAAGAAGAAGAAGAGGGAGCTCAGCTGATCTTTGTTTCTCTCTGGAGACTTAAAGGTTGAGTTCAGGAGAAGAAGAAGAAGAAGAGGGAGCTCAGCTGATCTTTGTTTCTCTCTGGAGACTAAAAGATTGAGTTCAGGAGAAGAAGAAGAAGAAGAGGGAGCTCAGCTGATCTTTGTTTCTCTCTGGAGACTTAAAGGTTGAGTTCAGGAGATGAAGAAGAAGAGGGAGCTATGCTGATCTTTGTTTCTCTCTGGAGACTTAAAGGTTGAGTTCAGGAGATGAAGAAGAAGAGGGAGCTCAGCTTATCTTTGTTTCTCTCTGGAGACTTAAAGGTTGAGTTCAGGAGAAGAAGAAGAAGAGGGAGCTCAGCTGATCTTTGTTTCTCTCTGGAGACTTAAAGGTTGAGTTCAGGAGATGAAGAAGAAGAGGGAGCTCAGCTGATCTTTGTTTCTCTCTGGAGACTTAAAGGTTGAGTTCAGGAGATGAAGAAGAAGAGGGAGCTCAGCTGATCTTTGTTTCTCTCTGGAGACTTAAAGGTTGAGTTCAGGAGATGAAGAAGAAGAGGGAGCTCAGCTTATCTTTGTTTCTCTCTGGAGACTTAAAGATTGAGTTCAGGAGAAGAAGAAGAAGAGGGAGCTCAGCTGATCTTTGTTTCTCTCTGGAGACTTAAAGGTTGAGTTCAGGAGATGAAGAAGAAGAGGGAGCTCAGCTGATCTTTGTTTCTCTCTGGAGACTTAAAGGTTGAGTTCAGGAGATGAAGAAGAAGAGGGAGCTCAGCTGATCTTTGTTTCTCTCTGGAGACTTAAAGGTTGAGTTCAGGAGATGAAGAAGAAGAGGGAGCTCAACTGATCTTTGTTTCTCTCTGGAGACTTAAAGGTTGAGTTCAGGAGATGAAGAAGAAGAGTGAGCTCAACCTTAACTCCAAGTTCCACACCGTCCAAACTTAGAGAGCCCCTCTGAACCTATAACATCATGATAACCCAGACATCATCCAGTCTTATAAAAATCAGCTGTTCAACATGTTGGTCTTCATTCTGGTCTTAGGACTTTACGGCATCATGTCAGCAGGTGTTACTGCAGCAGTTTGTGCCAGAGGTCGGTATCAGGTTAGGGAGGACCAAGTTTAGGTTCTTTAGGAGCGCTGTTAGGATGTCGATAGATAGATAGATAGATGGATGGATGGATGCTTGTTTTGTTTTTTGTATGGATGACTTTATGGACTGATGGATGAACAGGTATGACAGAATAAATGGAATGATGAATGGTTGGATGACAGATAGCTAAATAGTTAAACATCAGATCTCATTTAAACATCCTCTTCTCCTGGTCCTCCTGGTCCTCCTGGTCCAGCTCCTGTTCTCCTCCTACGTTCATCTGCCTGATGAATCGAACATGGAGGCAAATTATTAAAATGATCTTTAATAAGAAGCTGAATTCCTGTTAATATACCAGCACTTTTCTATATCTGAGGTGTTTTTAGCCGTGATGAAGATGATAAATTATTAGAATGATCTTTAATAAGAAGCTGAATTCCTGTTAATATACCAGCACTTTTCTATATCTGAGGTGTTTTTAGCTGTGATGAAGATGATAAATTATTAGAATGATCTTTACTAAGAAGCTGAATTCCTGTTAATATACCAGCACTTTTCTATATCTGAGGTGTTTTTAGCTGTGATGAAGATGATAAATTATTAGAATGATCTTTAATAAGAAGCTGAATTCCTGTTAATATACCAGCACTTTTCTATATCTGAGGTGTTTTTAGCCTGTGATGAAGATGATAAATTATTAGAATGATCTTTAATAAGAAGCTGAATTCCTGTTAATATACCAGCACTTTTCTATATCTGAGGTGTTTTTAGCTGTGATGAAGATGATAAATTATTAGAATGATCTTTAATAAGAAGCTGAATTCCTGTTAATATACCAGCACTTTTCTATATCTGAGGTGTTTTTAGCTGTGATGAAGATGATAAATTATTAGAATGATCTTTAATAAGAAGCTGAATTCCTGTTAATATACCAGCACTTTTCTATATCTGAGGTGTTTTTAGCTGTGATGAAGATGATAAATTATTAGAATGATCTTTAATAAGAAGCTGAATTCCTGTTAATATACCAGCACTTTTCTATATCTGAGGTGTTTTTAGCCGTGATGAAGATGATAAATTATTAGAATGATCTTTAATAAGAAGCTGAATTCCTGTTAATATACCAGCACTTTTCTATATCTGAGGTGTTTTTAGCCGTGATGAAGATGATAAATTATTAGAATGATCTTTACAAAGAAGCTGAATTCCTGTTAATATACCAGCACTTTTCTATATCTGAGGTGTTTTTAGCTGTGATGAAGATGATAAATTATTAGAATGATCTTTAATAAGAAGCTGAATTCCTGTTAATATACCAGCACTTTTCTATATCTGAGGTGTTTTTAGCTGTGATGAAGATGATAAATTATTAGAATGATCTTTACAAAGAAGCTGAATTCCTGTTAATATACCAGCACTTTTCTATATCTGAGGTGTTTTTAGCTGTGATGAAGATGATAAATTATTAGAATGATCTTTACAAAGAAGCTGAATTCCTGTTAATATACCAGCACTTTTCTATATCTGAGGTGTTTTTAGCTGTGATGAAGATGATAAATTATTAGAATGATCTTTAATAAGAAGCTGAATTCCTGTTAATATACCAGCACTTTTCTATATCTGAGGTGTTTTTAGCCGTGATGAAGATGATAAATTATTAGAATGATCTTTAATAAGAAGCTGAATTCCTGTTAATATACCAGCACTTTTCTATATCTGAGGTGTTTTTAGCTGTGATGAAGATGATAAATTATTAGAATGATCTTTAATAAGAAGCTGAATTCCTGTTAATATACCAGCACTTTTCTATATCTGAGGTGTTTTTAGCTGAGATGAAGATGATAAATTATTAGAATGATCTTTAATAAGAAGCTGAATTCCTGTTAATATACCAGCACTTTTCTATATCTGAGGTGTTTTTAGCCGTGATGAAGATGATAAATTATTAGAATGATCTTTAATAAGAAGCTGAATTCCTGTTAATATACCAGCACTTTTCTTTATCTGAGGTGTTTTTAGCCGTGATGAAGATGATAAATTATTAGAATGATCTTTAATAAGAAGCTGAATTCCTGTTAATATACCAGCACTTTTCTATATCTGAGGTGTTTTTAGCCGTGATGAAGATGATAAATTATTAGAATGATCTTTAATAAGAAGCTGAATTCCTGTTAATATACCAGCACTTTTCTATATCTGAGGTGTTTTTAGCTGTGATGAAGATGATAAATTATTAGAATGATCTTTAATAAGAAGCTGAATTCCTGTTAATATACCAGCACTTTTCTATATCTGAGGTGTTTTTAGCTGTGATGAAGATGATAAATTATTAGAATGATCTTTAATAAGAAGCTGAATTCCTGTTAATATACCAGCACTTTTCTATATCTGAGGTGTTTTTAGCTGTGATGAAGATGATAAATTATTAGAATGATCTTTAATAAGAAGCTGAATTCCTGTTAATATACCAGCACTTTTCTATATCTGAGGTGTTTTTAGCTGTGATGAAGATGATAAATTATTAGAATGATCTTTAATAAGAAGCTGAATTCCTGTTAATATACCAGCACTTCTTCTGAGGTGTTTTTAGCTGTGATGAAGATGATAAATTATTAGAATGATCTTTAATAAGAAGCTGAATTCCTGTTAATATACCAGCACTTTTCTATATCTGAGGTGTTTTTAGCTGTGATGAAGATGATAAATTATTAGAATGATCTTTAATAAGAAGCTGAATTCCTGTTAATATACCAGCACTTTTCTATATCTGAGGTGTTTTTAGCTGTGATGAAGATGATAAATTATTAGAATGATCTTTAATAAGAAGCTGAATTCCTGTTAATACACCAGCACTTTTCTATATCTGAGGTGTTTTTAGCTGTGATGAAGATGATAAATTATTAGAATGATCTTTAATAAGAAGCTGAATTCCTGTTAATACACCAGCACTTTTCTATATCTGAGGTGTTTTTAGCTGTGATGAAGATGATAAATTATTAGAATGATCTTTAATAAGAAGCTGAATTCCTGTTAATATACCAGCACTTTTCTATATCTGAGGTGTTTTTAGCTGTGATGAAGATGATAAATTATTAGAATGATCTTTAATAAGAAGCTGAATTCCTGTTAATATACCAGCACTTCTGAGGTGTTTTTAGCTGTGATGAAGATGATAAATTATTAGAATGATCTTTAATAAGAAGCTGAATTCCTGTTAATATACCAGCACTTTTCTATATCTGAGGTGTTTTTAGCTGTGATGAAGATGATAAATTATTAGAATGATCTTTAATAAGAAGCTGAATTCCTGTTAATATACCAGCACTTTTCTATATCTGAGGTGTTTTTAGCTGTGATGAAGATGATAAATTATTAGAATGATCTTTAATAAGAAGCTGAATTCCTGTTAATACACCAGCACTTTTCTATATCTGAGGTGTTTTTAGCTGTGATGAAGATGATAAATTATTAGAATGATCTTTAATAAGAAGCTGAATTCCTGTTAATATACGAGCACTTTTCTATATCTGAGGTGTTTTTAGCTGTGATGAAGATGATAAATTATTAGAATGATCTTTAATAAGAAGCTGAATTCCTGTTAATATACCAGCACTTTTCTATATCTGAGGTGTTTTTAGCTGTGATGAAGATGATAAATTATTAGAATGATCTTTAATAAGAAGCTGAATTCCTGTTAATATACCAGCACTTTTCTATATCTGAGGTGTTTTTAGCTGTGATGAAGATGATAAATTATTAGAATGATCTTTAATAAGAAGCTGAATTCCTGTTAATATACCAGCACTTTTCTATATCTGAGGTGTTTTTAGCCGTGATGAAGATGATAAATTATTAGAATGATCTTTAATAAGAAGCTGAATTCCTGTTAATATACCAGCACTTTTCTATATCTGAGGTGTTTTTAGCTGTGATGAAGATGATAAATTATTAGAATGATCTTTAATAAGAAGCTGAATTCCTGTTAATATACCAGCACTTTTCTATATCTGAGGTGTTTTTAGCTGTGATGAAGATGATAAATTATTAGAATGATCTTTAATAAGAAGCTGAATTCCTGTTAATATACCAGCACTTTTCTATATCTGAGGTGTTTTTAGCTGTGATGAAGATGATAAATTATTAGAATGATCTTTAATAAGAAGCTGAATTCCTGTTAATATACCAGCACTTTTCTATATCTGAGGTGTTTTTAGCTGTGATGAAGATGATAAATTATTAGAATGATCTTTAATAAGAAGCTGAATTCCTGTTAATATACCAGCACTTTTCTATATCTGAGGTGTTTTTAGCTGTGATGAAGATGATAAATTATTAGAATGATCTTTAATAAGAAGCTGAATTCCTGTTAATATACCAGCACTTTTCTATATCTGAGGTGTTTTTAGCCGTGATGAAGATGATAAATTATTAGAATGATCTTTAATAAGAAGCTGAATTCCTGTTAATATACCAGCACTTTTCTATATCTGAGGTGTTTTTAGCCGTGATGAAGATGATAAATTATTAGAATGATCTTTAATAAGAAGCTGAATTCCTGTTAATATACCAGCACTTTTCTATATCTGAGGTGTTTTTAGCTGTGATGAAGATGATAAATGTGACCTGCAGTGACCTGTGGTGTCTGTCTGCTCCTCTCCAGGTGGAAAGGTGAAAATGTGGCGACCACAGAAGTGACTGAGATTCTGGGTCAGGTTGATTTTATACAGGAAGTAAATGTTTATGGAGTGGAAATACCAGGTATGGACTTAAGTATCTGCTTCACATAATCAGACACTCTAAAACATTTACAGATACAAATATAAGCACATTTTGAGCCCAAAATTAAAACATGTGTTTTAAATTCAGGTCACGAGGGCAGAGCGGGGATGGCGGCCATGATTGTTGGCCCAGGTTTCACCTTCGATGGGAAGAAGCTGTTTGATCACGTTATGAAGGAGCTGCCGGCGTACGCACGGCCGCTTTTCATCAGAATACAGGTCACACACAGAGACGCACTGAAACTGCATCATGTTACTAATAATCAATTCATTGATAATCACTGTCATAATTACTGCTTTGTTATAACGAGGATGTTTTTATTTACAGCAGACTTACAGCTGACTTCATGACACGTTTAGTTTTGTGTCCTTCAGTCGATGAAGCGACCCTGCCTTTATTTGGATCAGACTTTAATATGAAGATGATTTTTGATGTCATTCTCTTTTCTTGTGATTTTCTTAGATCGTCTCTCAGACCATTTTTAAATGTTTTTTCACATTTTTATAAATTGAGTTTTGATTTTTCAAACGTATTTTTTCAAGTTTTAAAAAATAATTCATTTTTTTTAGAAAATTTGTGGTTTTTAATTTATTATGATTATTTTTAATGTATTTAAATGTTTTTTATGCTTTAAAAATGTGTTTGTACTTTAAGTATTTTTATGTTTTTCTTCTTTAAATTTCTTAATTTTTAAAAGTTTTAAAATTTTTGTTTCATGCTTTTTTAAATTATTATTTCATGTTTCTTAATTTATTTAATTCAAGTATTTTGATTTTTCTCACTTTTTTCGATTTTTTAAAAAGTATTTTAATATTTTTCTTGTTTAAATTCAATGATTTTATTAATGTCTTTTTTTACATTTTTTAAAATTGAGTATTTTCGATTTTTATTTCAAGTCTTTAAATACATTATTTATTGATTATTGATTTTCAAAAACTATTTTAAAGCTTTTCTAAAGTTTTTTTAAACTATTGATTTCTTTAATGACTTTAATGTTTTATTTATGTGTTTTATTTTTTTTAATGGTTTAAGTGATTTTACCTTTTTTACATTTTTAAAATGTGTTGTTGTTTTTTTTTAGTATTTCTTTGTTTGTTTGCTTTTTATGCCTATTTAATTATTTAATGAAAATCAACACAATTTTGTATCATATTGATTTTTAATTATCTTTATCTTTCCAGGAGGTGATGGAGATGACGAGCACGTTTAAGCAGCAGAAGTTCCAGCTGGTCCAGAGCGGCTTTAACCCTTCGATGATCTCTGACCCTCTGTTGGTCCTGGATGCTCAGCAGCAGGTTTACGTTCCTCTGACAGAAAAGATCTACCAGAGCATCGTCAGCGGGGACAGAAAACTATAAAGCACCAAGACTACAAACTCTGTGAGGAGACTCCACGTTAGCTTTTTAAATTAAACCGTGAGCCTACAATCATGACTGTGATGAATGAAGAGCCATGGAAGGATGAAGAGTGAATGAAGAATTATGTTATCAAGTGATATGTCTGTTTAATAAAGGATCTCTGCACATTCAGAATCTACATATCAGATAAAACGTGTCAAAGTGATCAGTAATCAGCTCAAAGGTGATATTAATGACCTGCCTTGATTTAAAGGGATAGTTCATGCTTTTTGAAGCACTGTGGCTCAGTTAATATAATGTCCATCAAATCAGCTGTGCAGCTCAGTCCCTGAGGGGAGATGGACAGGGACGGACTCCAGCTGACACACATATCAGTATGTGGTGTTTCACTTTCTTCCACAAAGCCCCTGTGTTTGGAACTATTTTGTGTTGCAACATATGGGCTCCGTATCCTTCCACCAGCCACATGCTTTGTCCTCTCATCTGCTGTTCAGATCGTCGGCCTCCAGCAGGAACAACAAACTTCACTAAAACTAAACTAACTAGAAAGCACTGAGAGAGCGCAAACCTCTGCCAAGGTAGCTCACATGTTGCTGTTACATCTATAAGCAATAGTTCCATGATAAAGTTACCATCATAATATGATTCATTGACCCACACCTAGCACTCAGAATCATGTTGATATCACTATTAGTTAAACAGTTATTGAGTTAAAATGATCGTTCACTAATGGCAGTTTTCAGGATCACCACCCAAATCTAATCATTTTTAAGTTGGGCCATTACCAACATCTCTGAATATTTCAGCAAAATCCATCCAGTAGTTTTTTGTGTAATCTTGCTAACAAACAAACAAACAAAGAAAAACATGCGCCGGCAAAAACATAACCTCCTTGGCAGAAGTGAAGATGGATGGAGAAACTGTTGTGGAAACTGAGGAGCAGGACAGATCACAGGTTACCCGGTGGAGCAGATGCATGAACTGTGAGCCCATGAACCTGGAGCCCCTTTGCTGTCAGGAGTTGAACTCATAGTTGCCAGGTTTGCTTATTATAAGCAACTTTGGGCTTCTTCTTTTTAAGCGATAAGAGAGATAAGATAAGATATTCCTTTATTAGTGGTAATAAAGGAACCCCTTTATTAGAGGTAAAAATAGCTGGAGGTTGCTGGTTTTGGGTTTGTATTTATCGACCTGGTTGCTTATTTCAGTAGAGAAATCTGGTGGGACTTAGTAATGAAGCTTCTCCTGGACCTTTCTGGTCCTGGTGGTAAAATGGGATGCAGACCCAGACACTGCAGATGTTCTGTCCTGATGTCTATAATCAAAACAACAAGACAAAGTTGGCGAAGGCCCACGTCACAGGACAGAAACCCTACTGTGACCGTTTGTTTTGCCTGTTTTCAGGGTAGATACAGGAGTGACCCAAATATTCAGGAGAGTTGGATTTAGATCAGTTTGTGCTCCAGTGACCACTAACTGAGCCGATGCAGGACTCTGACCTGAACAGCTGATGGAAGGAGCACGATGCTGGTGGAACGATGCAGAAGCCGATATAGTGAATCAAATGGCTTTAATTTCATTTCCAGTGCAGCGCCTCGTAGTGAAAAAGACAATAATGGTACATAAGCAGTGGGAATAAAAACAGTGTAAAGGGAGCTCAGTTCTTTTATGGCACTAGGATAAAAACTGATGCACTAGATCTTCCTGTCAAGCCGATGTAGTTTTTGTGTAGTTTTACCCTAAAGTGGGGTCATTTTGAGGCCTTATGTGGAACCACGGTCTTTCACCTCGAGTCCGTCCCCAGCTGCTCCCCTCAGGGGCAGAGCTGGACAGCTGATTTATTGGACATTATATTTACCAGTGCCATGGGCCTGAGCAACCCCACCTCAAAAAAACAGAACTATCCCGTAAAGGTTAAAGGTCATTTCTGCAGTATTTGCTGTTTGGAGGTTACTCCAGTACAAGCTTAGTGAAGAACTAAATGAATCAAACAATGAAGGAACTTAAAGGGATAGGCTAACATTTTTTGTTTTCTTGTCTTGCCTCACTCTGAGTCCATGACATGCAGATAGACACCATTCTTTTGACTGTGCGTGCAGTAACAAGGAAGAGATGCCCACTGCTAATTAGCTTAGCTCAAACACTGGGAACCAATGGGTAGTGTTAGCCTGCCTCTGTCGACAGTCATCAGATAAACTCTTCAGCAACTCTAAACGGTTCTGTGTGCTTGTTGTGACTCAATTTTTTCACCCTGCTATGTTACATTATCTATTTTTAGACTAAGGTTTATGTAATATTCGAAGGAAATACATAAGGTCAACAAAACAAAGCCTCTGTTTACAAGTAGTAGAAGATTGGTACTAAGGATTATGGCCAACTTTGTAAGAGAGGGCAAGGATGATTCCTAGGGGTTTAGCTTCATATGTATTTCTTACAAAAATTGTGCTAATCTTAGTTTCTCTAAACTCTGTTTAGAGTTCTGAAGTGTTTATCTGATGACTGTAGGCAGAGGCAGACTAACACTTCCCATTGACTCCCAATGTATGAGCTAACCTAATTAGCGGTGGGCGAGCTTTGAACGTCTCCTCCTTGTTACTTCACGCGCAGTCAAAATAATGATGTCTATCTGACTGTCATGGACTCAGGAGTGAGGCAAGACATGAAAAGAAACAAAATGTTGGCGTATCCCTTTAAGTCATTTTAAAGTAGCTTTTAGAGCTCGTCTGCATGAACAATGAGGGTTAATCAGGTTTTTAAAGAAGGGCAAAGTTAAAGACTACGCTCGAAAAAGAGAGAGGAGTCACAGACTTAATAGGAACAAAACTGATGTGGAAATAGTTTGTTTAAAGGATTTCCTGCTCAGTTTACAGACTTTTAAATCCATCCAACAATGAGAAAGACCATTTTCATTAGAACATGAATATTACAGCTTTGTCTTCCTCTACGTTAGTTTTTTTTTTGTCTGACTGTGTGCTCAAAGGTGCTAATAGAACAAGCAGAGTCCCTCCTCTCAACAGGGCCACTAGCAGACCAGGAGTATTTGTTTGGCACTTGGGGAGGCCCTCAAGATATCAGATGGACCTCCTCACCATCTCCACATGGACCATGCATGGGACTGCACCCCACAGTTTGAGAACCACAGCTTGGAAGCGTTATCTTAGGATATTAGAGGCTTTCTTATTGTGAAATTAGAGTGAAAAACAACAAACACTGGAGATAATTATATGTTAATTTAAATAGATAATTGAATGTTCACAGAGGTGAATAAATATGTTTTTGATCCGTTTAAAGAAGTTTTAAGGTCCTTGATTTGAGCAGTTTGTCCTTTTAAAGAACAGAGAATTCCTTTAAAATCTCATTTCAGTGCCTTATTTATTCAAGAACTTACCTTCAGGGTAAATTATACTCCGATTATTGAGTTTAGAGTCATTTTCCACTTCACATCAGACTCAAAACATTTCATGTTGTTTAATTTTTCCTCCTGATTTCATCGAGCTCAGGTTTGACATTGCAGTGAATCATAAGACAAACATCATGTCACATTTATTCTCATGACTGTGAGACATTTTCAATAAAGCCAAAAAGTACCCAAACATGCAACCATAGTCAGTTTATATTATTGCCATGGAGACTTAATTTCCTTTATAAATTAATTTATTTTGTGAAATAATTTTCCTTAAATCTTAATTTTGTTTACCGCAGATATACCAGCATGCTGCTAAATATATTTACAGAAATTTCAGGTCTGATAATTGTCGTCAATATCAGGACAGAACTTCATATTTACTTTAAAATGTCTTGAATCAGGACAGAGTCGGGAATTCCACATCAACCACAATAAGCTTCATATTCCTACACTGCGTTTTTATATATTAAAGTGATTTGTGTGAAATACCCTGGAGGATGTTTCCACTGTTATTGGACTGTAAATGAACCCGTTCTTGATGTTTAATGAAGGTTAATGGATGTAAAAATGACTGAAATGTTTCAGAGATGATGGTACATGAATAACGACGTGTTTCGTGATGTTTTTGTGGTAAAAAGTCATCAGTTTAAGATTCAGAAGGTCAAATTTTCTGTGGTAGGATTATTAAATATAAGAACTGTTACATACAAATGTGAGAATGTTTGTGCTTCATTTAAACTTTTCTCTTAGTTAGTAGACTTTGTCCCACTAGACTGTTAAAATTTGTCTGGAAATCATGTAAGGAACATTATATTGACATGAAACTGAATTGTCTTTGAGCAGTCATGTTTTTAGCTCATGTGGATGGGTGGGTTGACTACTTGACTGCTTCCTGTTTATGGGGAATGGAGCCATAGAGAAGGCGGTGGGGGGAGGGATTGTCGGGCCACTGGGCCCCAACCCCAAATCAAGCACCTAAAAAGACCACAAAAGAAAAGAGGGGGTGATAACCTGATTACAAGTAAAGGACTGGCTCAGACACATACACAGACAGAATAACAGAAATATCAGAAGGGCCATACCTCAGCCAGTGGAGGCAGGGCGCTGCCTCTGAGCAGCTCTGTGGTACTTGGATAGTCTTTACCTGTTACATCGAATACAATGTGAGGGATGATATCTTGTGGAGACAGTTTGTCTTGTCTGCTTCAGTTGGTGATGCTGTCTCACTGGGCATTGGAGACATGGCCTTGCTACTGGCTTTCTTGCCTTTACAGTCAAAAGGAGTCTGTGTGCAAAAGGCAAAGATGTACTACAAGGATTAAAGTCTTGCTTAGCAACATCAATAAAGGTAAAATAAAGTGAAGATGCAAATACAGAATGGAGCATGTATAGCACTTTATTAGTCATCTGATAATAGAAGCGCGTTTTACACTGCAGGTCACACCTTTATTCATTTCTCATTCACACACATCCATCAGAACTAACCAATCCTTTTCATACAAATTCACACACATTTACACACCTCCAGATGTAGAAGTGGAAGTTTATTAGTTATGTGTATGACTCAAGGACGCATGGACACATGACTGCAGGAGTTTGAGATTGAGCTGCAGACCTCCAGACCGATGGGTAACCAACACTACCACTGAGTTACAGATGCTCCATGAGATGCATAACGCTACGGCAACATTGCTCCTGACAGCATGTATGGAGAAGCTGTCAGGATAAATGAGGGTGGACCTCCAGTTTGCACAGCAAATAGCCAATGAGATGAAGGGATAGGTGTGAGCTGCCTCTTGAGAAATTAATCAAAACTGACAAAAACTACATGCATTCCAGTTTTCTTTTCCTCCATAGAGGAGTTTGTTTTAGTTAGTTTGTCTAACTGTCTGTCCATCCATCCATCTGTGGGCAGGATAACTCTGAATGTTACTGAAGGACTGAAAATGTAATGTTGCTAAAAGTTGGTTTGTACAGAGCACATGGTAGATAATGTTAGGACTATTTAAATAATATAGTAAATGAGGCAATCTTAGACCTGTTTACTTTGTGTCTCAAAATATAGCTATATTTATAAGACTGACTGATTGATCATTTTAAGTTTCTATCTGTAAAGCTTTCGGTCGAACAATCAACTGCACTCAGTCAATTACATATTTAAAGAGAAGTTTAAGTGGCATCATTTTCAGGAATAGTCCAACTGTTGTAATGTAATAGGCCATCTGTCTTGGCTGCCACAAGCTTAAACAGTTGTGACAGGCCCCCCACCTGACTTGGCCCTATATGTGACAAAAGAAGTGATTATTCTGAATTGTTTTAGGAGAAAGTATCAAAAAAGCTTTCCTGCATTTTCAGTAAGTCCACTGCTTTAAGCTAGCAGTAGGTCTCTGCTGCCATCTCCTGACACAAACTGAAATACAACACACCCTTTCGCCTTGTAACTATGTGTAATTTTACTATCCAGTTGTTTAAAAAGAAAAAAATCTGAATTCTATGGTTCTATTCAAGCTTATGACATAGTCATTAATCATGATACAACAAAGGGAAATAATAATTACAATGTAGACTGTATTTCACCTTCTGTTTTTAGACTGATTTGATTCCATGTTAGCATCAAAAGCCCTCAGAGCTCAACAATTACAGACCGATTTCTAAACTGTGTGTCCTGGTAGAAATATTTGAAAAAAATTGTCAGTGAGCAATTAAAACTATTTTTAGATACTAATGGCATTTTAACAAATTTTCAGTCTGGTTTTAGAAAACAGCACAGTACTGTTACTGCTGCTCTTAAAGTTTTAAATGATTTTATTCAGGTTTTAGATTGTACAAAATATTGTGCTGCATTTTTCATTGATTTATCCAAAGCATTTGACATGGTTGATCACAAACTTTTAATTGATACACTGCTCAGGATTGGGATCTCAAGCCAAGCTTCCACTTGGTCTGCAGATTACCCAACAAAGAGATCACAGTGTGTCCAAATGGCTGGTTCCTTCTCTGGTTTCCTGAACATCCTGAAAGGAGTACCTCAAGGTTCAGTCCTGGGACCAATTTTATTTCCTATTTATATAAATAATTTGTGTGTCAACCTGTCAAATGCTTTCTATCATTTTTATGCTGACGATACAGTCATTTACTTTCACAGGCTTTAGAATTTTTACAGACTGCTTTTAATACAGTTCAATCTCTAAAACTGGTTTTAAATGCACAGACAACTAAATCCATGGTATTTTCACACAAACATGAATTTTCTGAGCCCGTCAAGGACATTGCAACTCTCGTTCAGGCTGTGGCAACAAGAGCCGCTCACTGAATAAAGACGCCAAAATCTCCTGCAGAATCCATCCAAAACCTCCCACAATGTGAGTAAGAACTTGGTTTTAGTTTTTCACTTTTTAATTTTGAGTGATCATAAATTTAATCAAGCCAACTGATGAACAGTGGGAGCAGTGTACTGTGCTCTGCAGCCATATCTGAAAGCAAACAGAATGGAGAATCTCTTTCTGCTCAATATCATGACTTTAAAAACACCAAATGACTTGATTTAACGAATTTCGTTAGTTTACAATATTATGCATTGTACTATATCACTTCCAAGAGCCTATTCCTTCATGACTTCTCAACGTTATGTCTTTCCTCTGTTTGGTGTGCACATGGCTTCAGTGTAAGTGAAAGTCTTTACAACTTGAATGCTTTATTAGAGAACAGTACACTGTGTACGTGCCCTTGGGCTAAGGGCATGTACACAGTATATGCCTTTTCACATGAAAACCTTTGGGAAGTGACTGATAGGCAGAAAAATGCTCTTACATGTGTGGCATGGTGGGTTGATGGTCAGTAATATGATTTAGTGTAAAAAAAAATTCAGTCAAAAGGTTATTTTTTTTGCTTTAATCCCTGTTATTGAGAAATGAATGGTGTGTGCTCAGTGAAACAGGGGGCTCATATTTTGAAAAGGATGCAGATTGTGTTAAGTTTGCATTATACAAATTCAAAGAGATAAATTACGCTGGTGAAATAGATGTCATTAGAGAAAAAAGTCCTGCTACCCTCCATAGTTTAGGTAGATAAAGGTCTCAGTCACATTTGAGTAAAATAATCCTATTTTTATAAATGTCATAGGATCTTTTTTTTTTACACTACTGGTCAAAAATTTTAGAACACCCCAGTTTTTCCAGTAATTTATTGCAGCTCAAGTCGCACAAGTTCAATGAATAGCTTGAAATGTCTCAAAGGTAAGTGCTGCACTGCCATAGCTGAAAAGAAAAGGTTAGGTTACTCAAAACTGAAAAATTTTGTACATTTCAGATTTATACAAAAAGGCCTCTTTCAGGGAACATGAAATGGGTTAACAATAATATAATAATAATAATGTCCTTTATTTAACCAGGTAAAAACAAACTCGTTGAGATTTAAACCTCTTTTCCAACAGTGAAAAATTTAAAGCTGTTCTGCAGCAATGAAGGTTGATCAAGCCTTGAACGCTGGCTCTACTAATTCCTACAGGTGTTCCAACTTTTCTTTATTGCTTACAGCCCCTTCTGTCTGCATAAAGGCATACCCTGTGGTATCATACCCTTGTGAGCATCAGTTGAACAGCATTGTACTGCAGAAAGTCATAAGTTTCCACAAAAATGGCAAGAAAAAGGCAATTAACAATGGAAGACAGACAGCCCATCAGAACACTTTCCTACAGACAAATTGCAAAGAAAGTCAAGGTGTCAGTGAGTACAGTTTTCTTCACCATCAAAAGGCGCTCAGAAACTGGGGGAACTCTGACAGGAAGAGGTCTGGCAGACCCAAAGGCACAAAGAAATCAGAGGACAAGTTTCTGAGAGTTAACAGTTTGTGTGACAGGCGGCTCACAGGACAACCGCCTGACGGACCGACACACACTGACTCTGGCAAACAAGATCACAGCAGACCCAACGCACCCTCTTCGGTCTGAATCTGAGCTCCTAAACTCAGGGCGCAGGTACAGGATGCCCAGAATGAGGACTAAAAGAGGCATCACATCCTTTATACCAGGGAGCATCCAGCTGCTAAATAAACTCTGATCTCACAACATGAACTTGGCACACTGCACTTTTAAGACCGCTGAGTGATCTTTTTACCGACTAATTTATTATTATAGCTGTATTTTAAGATTTTATTCTTGACTAACTGCTAAATGTTATTATGTGCCGTCTTGTGTGGTTGCTGATGTCCTATGTAGTTTGTGTTTCTATGCTCTCTCTCAGATTCCCTTAGGAGCAATAAAGGTTCATTCATTCAAATGAATTATGCTTGTTTGGTTATTTTCTAAGACGTTATCACGAATCAGTCCTATTTAAGTCATTGTGATAGCATAATGGCACACTTGTAGCCCAGGCCAAAATCCATGTTGTCCCACATTTTTTAAACTTTATATTTCATTTACATTCTGAGGACGCTGTCAGAATGTGAGAAAATGAAAGTCAGCAGCTGTATGTATACACTGTGATCACACGTCGGGTCACGCCCTGTTACTCAAGAGTCCAGGCGGGTCCATGTTTTAAATGGGGATGATTGCAGGAATGGGTCAGGTCTCGGTTCTGAGCTCTATGGGTGCGGGTGGATACGGGTTTGAAAAATCTGACCTGTGTAAGACTCTGCCATGTGCAGACTCAGCATGTGCTCCCAGATTCTGACCTGACCTTATACCTGCACATGTAATCACAACATTTAAACTTTTCTGAGTGTCAGAGAATCCTGAACATTCATCCTGAGTCCCTTCTTCTCTCCATCAGTGAACAAGTTGTTCTGACCCAGGGTTCACTGCTGGTGAGAGGAAGAGTTTGAAGCCTGATTTCTTAGGATCAATAACCAATTGTAGATAGTGAATGTAGGAAAATGCATGAACGTTTGTCAGCTGAGCTTGTTGAAATTCAGCTGGTGTGTTTTTCCACATGGGTGTTGTTGATTCAACAGGACCTTTCTGTGAAATCAGCAGCACAAACCAACAACTTGTGGTAAGTGACATGGTCTTTTAATATCTTGTCTGATACTTGTCTTCACGAGAGCGCGTGCAATCACAACATCTAAACTTTGTGAATGTAGGAAAAATGCTTGATGTTACCTGCAGAACATGGGGAGAGGAAGAAACATTGATCTGGAGCAACTTTGACAAGGAAACTATTGTCACTGCAGACAGGATCACTTCCCACATATGTCTGAGCACATGATGAGCTTTCAAAACATAAATAGTTTTTAAAATTCAACAATGGAAAAAAAGAGTCCTGAAGTTTTTTGTTTAAAATTGTTGTACTACATTAAACCAGTAGATGGCGGCAGAGTCAAATAGATGTTTGAGAAGAAATCAATGAGCAGAGCTGCTTCATCACTTCAATGAAGTGATTAATTCTTCTATCTAAAAAGTCTTTCAAAGAAAAAAAGAACAACTTAGATAAGAAATCACGGAGCTACATTACTGTGTAAAAATAACCTGTTTTAATCAGAATGTTATTCAATAACACAGGAGACGGAGCCCTTTGTACGCGATGACGTCAGAGACGTCAGAACGTGATTGATGTTATAATGTTGCTATGTCAACATTAAATTCATTTGAGGAATAACGGCCAAACGAACCCTCACGAACCGAGTCCCCGGAGAGATTTGAGACGGTTTTAAAGTCATTATTTGTCAGAATCCAGAGTTGAAAAAGTTGCTGCCGCCATAGTTCATCGACCAACCATCACAGAAACATGGAGAAAGTCGATCTTTGCTCGAGAAATGTAAGAAATATGATTATATTTAACAGAATGTGTTTCAGCACGGGTCAGAGGCACTGGACTTAAAAAAGCAACATGACAACAAACTTAATAAAATGTCCTGAAATGACACTTTTAGGGTTCATTCATCAAGTTTTACCTGAATATTGAGAGAATATTGGAAGTTTAATCAAATAGTCAGGACATGTGTGAAAAACGACCGTTTGAGCCCAAAACAACAGTTAGCCGAACAGTTTTAAGCTAGGCTATATCAGGATATTTCTACACCTTCATCCTCATTACTGTTTTTAATCAATGAATCACTTATTGGGCTTATTTCTATCATAGAAATGTCATTTTGGATAGTGTTGGATGGTAATGTAATATTTGTTGAGTAACTTTGACTAAAATAGTTCATACTCTGTTAGAGCGATTATGTTCAAAGTGCAGCTGGGGGGTCACACAGACCCCTCCCTCTTACTCAATGTGTCCCTTAAGTTCATTTAAATATCAATAAACTGAAGCCAAAGGTTTAAATGATATCGCTAGTTTTTTAAAAATTCTTCCAGGGAAGTTTATTCAATAACAATGTAAAAGAGGCCTTTGTACGCGATGACGTCAGAGACGTCAGAACGTGATTGACTTTGGATGTTGTTGCTATGTCAACATTAAATTCATTTGAGGAATAATAGCCAAACGAACCCTCACGAACCGAGTCCCCGGAGAGATTTTAGACGGTTATAAAGTCATTATTTGTCAGAATCCAGAGTTGAAAAAGTTGCTGCCGCCAAAGTACATCGACCAACCATCACAGAAACATGGAGAAAGTCGATCTTTGCTCGAGAAATGTAAGAAATATGATTATATTTAACAGAATGTGTTTCAGCACGGGTCAGAGGCACTGGACTTAAAAAAGCAACATGACAACAAACTTAATAAAATGTCCTGAAATGACACTTTTAGGGTTCATTCATCAAGTTTTACCTGAATATTGAGAGAATATTAGAAGTTTAATCATATAGTCAGGAAATGTGTGAAAATCGACCGTTTGAGCCCAAAACAACAGTTAGTCGAACAGTTTTAAGCTAGGCTACATCAGAATATATCTACACCTTCATCCTCATTACTGTTTTTAATCAATGAATCAGTTATTGGGCTAATTTCTGTCATAGAAATATCATTTTGGATGGTGTTGGATGGTAATGAAATATTTGTTGAGTAACTTTGACTAAAATAGTTCATACTCTGTTAGAGCGATGATGTTCAAAGTGCAGCTGGGGGGTCACACAGAGCCCTCCCTCTTACTCAATGTGTCCCTTAAGTTCATTTAAATATCAATTAACTGTAAACATGAAGATTATTAAAATACAAACTCTTCCATGACAGAAAAAAATCCTTTTAGATCTTTGGTTGTTGGCATAAATTTATCAATCAGTCAGTCAAACTTTATTTGTTAAGCACTTTTCCTACAAAATATTGTGGCACAACGTGCTTTACATAAGAAATAAAATAAAAATAAATATAAATAAATTAAAAAGTAGAAAATTAAATACAATGAAAATACAAGACCACCCACCCTCACAATCCACATACCGCACACACACTCACTTACACACACACAACGACTTAAAGAGGAGATTCTAACAGAGAACAGAATTAGTGGACTGAGGAAACGCTGTCTTGAATTAAAAATGAGGAAACACAGGAGCTAAGACTAAAGTGATGATTAAATATCATGATAAGAATTTAACTAAAAATATTATAGGGAAAGATAAATAAATAAAATTTGAAAGTAAATAATATGTTCATGAGATAGCCTAACACCAAATGTGTAATAAAATCTGCTTAATCATGAAAATGCAAAGAAAATCAGTTAATAGATATAATCAGTTAAAATCCAGACTAAAAAATAGGTCTTGAGTTTGCTTTTAAAAATATGAACAGTAGTTGGTGCCCTCAGGTTTTCAGGTCGACTAATTCTTTGCAGAAATCTACCTGAATAATTGAAATCTTGTTTCTTTAAAATTTGTATGCATCACTGTGGAAGTCCATTACCACCACCAAAAAAGGAAAGTATGTGAGTGCTGATGAAAAATAATGTAGATTCCTAGTTTAGCTCATTAAATAGAAAGTCAAAATTAAGAGGAGAGAAAAGTTAAAATGTTCTTATAAAATTCAAAATGACAAGATTACAAGGTAAAACTAAAAGATACAATTTTTTAGATAAATGCTCTGCACTGATGTTTTAAGATTTCTATTTTGACCCCTTAGAGAAAGTGACAACTTCCTGTCAGTCTGTTTTCTAATGAAATTCTCTCAGTATCTCATCACCTTGTTTTCTTGACAAATGTCTAATCAGGAGCAGCCAAAGGTCAGCAAGAGAAAAGAGTTCTCTGTCATTTCCCAAATTAATGAAACAGGAAGTCTGAATGATGTTATGTGGCCCTTTTGAACATTTGAGACAATATCTGCTTCTAAAAGTAGATACAATGCATTACAACTATTTAAATCTAACAGATCTAAATATCTGTGAATATGCTAATAGCTTTAACTTTAAATTTCTTTGCATCCTTAAATTTTGTTCCCCCTTTAGTGGAGGCTTGACTTTACAATATTCAAATGTGAAAAGATTTGTTCATTATTGATCTGTGTGTGATTTAGAGTAAGTTGTGTGAGATTTCAACTTCATTTAGATTTTTTTTTGTTTTGTCTCTATGGTCATACAACGTCTAAAACACAAATCTTACATCATTACATCCTAAAAACTGTGTTAGCCCAACTTGTTTTGTCTTCAATATTTAAAATATGTCTTTAGCCTGATCCTGTTTGAAAGATTGAGAATCTACATGAATTATTACAATTAAAATCCAGGTGGATTAAAAGTAGCAAACATGGCCTGGAGCTGCAAGGGTTAAAAGGCACATATGTTAAATAATGAGTAAAAAATATTAATGCATCTTTATTGAAACAGATCAGAAATTGTACAATTTTACCTGTCATAGGTTTTTCGAGGTGTTAAATGAAATGAATTTCGATATATTGAGCCCGAAATTATACAAATATGTTTGTTATTATTTTCAAAGAAAGAAAAAAAAAAAAAAAAAAAAAAGAAACACAGGAAATAAAACGCGGAGCTAAATCAATATGTGAAAATAAACTGTTATCACCAGGCTGTTACTCAATGCGACATTTTTTTTTTTGAAACACTTTATTTAAATATCAAATTTACAAATTCTGTCAAATATCAATACATAACAAAAAAATAATAATCAGTCAAAATCAAAAATACATATGTTTACATTTCCTGAATCTCATCTAAAACTTTGCATTAAAAAAAACAATGACAAACAAAATAAATAAATTATATTGTATAATAATAAAGCATCATTATGTCAACACATAAATGCCTCACAATTTCTGTAATTATAAATTACATTAAATGTCAGGGTGTACATCAAATGTCATTCATAGTTATCTAAAACTTGTGCGTTCTTTGTATTTTTAACCAGGGCTAAGCATTTACGAAGTGAATTAAATTCAATCAAAAGATGAGGAAAGGTTGGTTTGGAGGCTGAAATTTTTTATTTCTGAATAAAATATTTTCCCAATAAAATAAAAAATAACTAAACACTAAAACGCTTATTATTCTTATTTTCAAAATGACATATGGTATCTCTTAGGGAGAAGTTGTATGACATGTTAACTTGGGTAAAGATATGAGAGCACAAGTCCGACCAAAATTGCATTGTGACATTACATTCAAAAAAACAAATGATTTAAAGTTTCATCAGCAAACCCACAAAAAACTCAAGAGCTGTCCACAGCCATGAATTCTGAAATGAAAGAGTTAACAGGATACATTCTGTGAAGAATTTTTAAATAAGTTTCCTTTACTTTGTCATGAATACAGTATTTGTGAGGTAAAAGCCATGTTTTCCCTGTCTATGGTCCTGATCTACTAAAGGTTTGCGTGTATAACATCACGTGCAAACTTGATAGCGCGCGCAATGCTGATCCACTAACAGGGTGCACCGAGGACTGCGTCTGTCAAATGAGCAAAATAGCACGCGCAGACTATTTAGCGTGTTTACCTTCATGAATATGCAGAATACATGCAGATGATCAGAACGCGCAAAATACTGGGAGGAGGAGATGCAAATGTGATCTTTTAGCACCCGCAATGTGATTTATCAAACCCGCAACTGATTGCGCGGTGTTTTTGCGTCTAAGTTTAGCACGTTTGAAAGGCAGGTGCAAAACAGGCACAGCGTTACGCACAGAGGGCTGCGGTCATTGTGGCGAGAAACAGAGGTCGCATTAACCGAATATTTTCCATCATTGACTGAATTTTTTGATGAATGACGGAAAGATCAGGAGGCTGTCTGTCATTATGATGGACTGGAAAAAGAGGGACAGTCCAGTGTGCCGTCACACTTATGCAGACACTCGCGTGTCAGAAACAATATTGATGTGAAGAGAATACTGTATCGGTGTAGTTTAAATGAAGGTTGTTTGAGAAACAGATGGAGGTTTAATGTTCAGTAAAAAGGTTATTCACTGTTTTGTCTTATTGTTGTAATATGCTGAGCTGAGCTGAATTTATCGGTCCATGAGATTTTTTTTAAACCTTCACTGGTTTCAGTTTGTAAAGTCTTTAGTGCTTATCAGAAAAGAAATACAATAAAATGAAAACTGTTTGATGCTTAAAACTGAGCAGAAAGGTGCTCATATAAAGTTAACGACATATTTATTGAGTAACTTTGACTAAAATAGTTCATACTCTGTCCACATCTTCCAGGTCATGAGTGTTGTTTTCTCCAAAAAGAGGAACTTGGTTGTAATAATTTGCTCTTTTGTTGGAAGTCAGTGTAGAGTGTTGAGGTAACTTAAATGATAACTTTGGACATTGCAAAAAGAGTTTTCAGCAACCTATTTTGATGCTGCTAACATGGAGCATAGACTATGCATTTCTGTTTAGATATTGACTAAATTATAATTCCTGTATTGGTATTTGCTGTGACTGTTGAATTTTACAAAAAGCTCTGACCTGCCTTGATTCAGTTTATAGCTGCTTCAACCATCTATTATTATGTGCATTTGGGTTTGATTATATAGATTTGGTCTTTTAAAATCTTATTAAAGATTATGAAACTATTTTTTTTACTTTTTTTTTACTTTTTAACTTTAAATTTCTTTGCATCCTTAAATTTTGTTTCCCCCTTTAGTGGAGGCTTGACTTTACAATATTCAGATGTGAAAAGATTTGTTCATTATTGATCTGTGCGTGATTTAGATTAAGTTGTGTGAGATTTCAACTTCATTTAGATTTTTTTGGTTTTGTCTCTATGGTCATACAACGTCTAAAACACAAATCTTACATCATTACATCCTAAAAACTGTGATAGCCAAGCATGTCCACGTCTTTAATATTTAAAATATGTCTTTAACCTGATCCTGTTTGAAAGACTGAGAATTTACATGGATTATTACAATTAAAATCCAGGTGGTCTAAAAGTAGCAAACATGGCCTGGAGCTGCAAGGGTTAAAAGGCATATATATATTAAATAATGAGTAAAAAAATATTCATACAGCTTTATTGAAACAGATCAGAAATTGTACAATTTTACCTGTCATAGGTTTTTCGAGGTGCTAAAATGAGTTTGGAGAAATTGAGCCCGAAATTATACAAATATGTTTATTGTTATTGAGAGAATATTACGTTTATATATAAGTTTCATCAAATAGTCAGGAAATGTGGTAAAAACGACCGTTTGAGCCCAAAACAACAGTTAGTCGAACAGTTTTAAGCTAGGCTATATCAGGATATTTCTACACCTTCATCCTCATTACTGTTTTTAATGAATGAATCAGTTATTGGGCTAATTACTGTCATTGAAATATCATTTTGGATGGTTTTGTGCAGCAGAAAGTCCTCTCTGTTCCATGTTAAATGAGTCTAAGTGTACTTTGGCTTGTTGCCGTGTAACTTTAGTAGATTGACTGCTCAGCAGCTTAAGGCAGACAACATTTAAAGACTTGAATGAAACTGAGAAAAGAGCTGCTTTGAATGTAGTTTTGGTCTGTATTAGAGCTGTGAAATATGTCGAGATTTTAGGATATGTAGATTCATTTACAAAAACAATATTGATGTGAAGAGAATACTGTATCAGTGTAGTTTAAATGAAGGTTGTTTGAGAAACAGATGCAGGTTTAATGTTCAGTAAAAAGGTTCACTGTTTTATCTTATTGTTGTAATATGCTGAGCTGAGCTGAATTTATTGGTCCATGAGATTTTTTTTAAACCTTCTCTGGTTTCAGTTTGTAAAGTCATGAATGCTTATCAGAAAAGAAATAAAATAAAATGAAAACTTAAAACTGAGCAGAAAGGTGCTCATATAAAGTTACTGAAATATTTATTGAGTAACTTTGACTAAAATAGTTCATACTCTGTCCACATCTTCAAGGTCATGAGTGTTGTTTTCTCCAACAAGAGGAACTTGGTTGTATTAATTTGCTCTTTTGTTGGAAGTCAATGTAGGGTGTTGAGATAACTTTAATGATAACTTTGGACGACTGCAAAAAGAGTTTTCAGCAGCCTATTTTAATGCTGCTAACATGGAACATAGAGTATGCATTTTAATTTGGATATTTAAATCACTATAATTCCTTTATTGGTATTTGCTGTGACTGTTGAATTTTACATAAAGCTCTTACCGGCCTTGATTCAGTTTATAGCTGCTTCAACCATCTATTATTATGTGCATTTGGGTTTCATAATATAGATTTGGTCTTTGGAAATCTTTTAAGGATATAATTCATAATTTCTTTAATTACTTGGAAGTATTTACACAATGTCTACCCTATAATTTGCAGTTAGAGCGATGATGGGCAAAGTGCAGCCCGGCGGCACACAGCGCCCTCCCTCTCACTCAATGTGCCCCTTAAGTTCATTAATAATAACATATCACTAAACTGTAAACATGAAGGTGATAAAAAGACAAACTCTTCACAGACATAAAAATCCTTATTGATCTTTGGTTGTTGGCATATATCCAGTTATTTGCCGTAAACTACCTAAATATTAACAGTTGTTTCTTTAATGACTTTGGTATGCATCACTGTGGAAGCCCATTTCCACCACCAAACAAACAGAAACTATCTCAGTGCTGATGAAAAGCAAATCTGGACTCCTAGGTCCTGATTATGAGATCAATATTTGAATGAACAAAATGAAACTGTCATTTTAAATATTTGATTGTCAGGTTGATTTTTAGAAAACGTTGCATGTTACTTTTGTTAGCATGAATGTTGTATAGTGATTATTTTGAAGTTAGTAGTGTGGCCCTCTGCTGTGTGTAGAGCATTCATGTGGCCCTCTAGGCTCCTAAATTTTCCCTTTCCCACTGTAAAGACCTACAGATAAATATGAGTGTGCTTATGACTTTGACTCTAGTTTGTGGCTCAGAACTGTGAAACACTTAAAGAAAGTCTCTCTGATAAATTTGCTGCTGTTCAGTTGTGAACATCCAGATTCTAAAGGTTTGTTTTGTTTCTGTCTTTAGATCCATGATCCAGCAGAAGACCTCCTTGACCATGCTGAAGGAGTTCCACCTAATTCCATGGAGTTCCTGATGAGACCTGTCCAGGCTCTCTCCAACTGCCCCCCTCTCAATCAAGCAGGTGAGTGCTCCACCATGGTCCACGAGTCCATGGAGGGACCCCGCTTTGTTCTGCCTAGGGTGGAATCCATAGAGTACCAGGCACCAGTACTCCAGGTACCAGTACACCAGGCACCTGTCTACTTCTCCTCCCCAGAGTCTTCTCTCCCTCCTAGGATTCTACCTCCCCCTGTTTTGAGCCACTCTCCCACTCCTCTATTCTTCCATCCTGCTCAGGCTGCCCCCTATGGCACTGAGATTTTTACCCCCTCCAATATCTCCCAGTCTCACTTTCCTGCTCCTCCTTTTATTGAAACTGCCCCTGCCTTTGTTCACTTGCCTCCTCCTCATCCTCCTTTTCTTCTCCACACTAATCCTTATGCCTATCAGCGTTGTCCTCCCTCCTTTATCCCCCAGTCTCCCTTTTCTGCCCCTCATTTCTTTCCAACTCCCCCTTCCTTTGTTCAATTGTCTCCTCCTCAATCTCCCTTTCTTTTCTGCACTTCTCCTTATATCTGTCACCCTTGTCCTCCTTCTTTTATCCCCCAGTCTCCCTTTTCTGCCCCTTCTGTTATTCTAACTCCCCCTTCTTTTGATCAGTTACCTCCTCCTCAGATTCCTGTACCTCCCCAGTCTATGCCTAACACCTCTGAGTCCCACATCTCCATATCTGATTTTTCTTCCTCTCCTCTGACTCCATCCTCACCTTCCTTTGATCACTTCTCTCCTCCTCAATCCCCTGATCTTCTTGAGGCTCCTCCTTCCACCTCTGAGTCTTGTCCTCTCCGCTGTATCTCCCCATCTGATTTTTCTTCCTCTCCTCTGACTCCATCCTCGACTTCCTTTGATCACTTCTCTCCTCCTCAGTCTCCTGATCTTCTCAAGACTCCTCCTTCCACCCCTAAGTCTTGTCCTCTCCGCTGTATCTCCCCATCTGATTTTTCTTCCCCTCCTCTGACTCCATCCTCCCCTTTCTGGGGTCAGTTCTCTCCTCCTCAGTCTCCTATTCTTCTTGAGGCTTCTCCTTCCAACCTTGAATCTTGTTCTCCCTCCTATTTCTCTCCATCTTCCCCTTCCTTGGATGAGTTATTTCCCTCTTTATTCCCTATTTTTCACGAGACTCCTTCCCCTACTCTGACTCCTTCACCCCCTAAGATGATCTCCAAGGGTGCTACATCTGAGGAGGTCCCTTATCCAGCCCCAGCTTTCAATCCTGAGGTCCAGAACACTTCAGGCGTTCAGTCCTCCAGGCTCAGGTGGGTAGAAAAGTTAAGGGTTTTGAGGATGAAAAGGGAACAACGGCGTGCCGAGTCACGCAGGAGACTTGCTGAGGAGCCAGAGGGTGCACCTCCGGCAAAGCGCAAAGCGAAAAACTCAAAAAAATAATCTCTGTCATTATGTTAAATGTTGAATGTTTTTGTAATTTGACATGTTCTTATGCCCTTTGTCTTTATGTTTAAAAAAAACAAAAATCCCAAAAAAATTTATGTTAAATGTTACATGTTTTTGTAATGTGTCGTGTTCTTAGGTCTTCGTCTTTATGTTTAAAAAAAACCAAAAATCCCAAAAAAATTTATGTTAAATGTTACATGTTTTTGTAATGTGTCGTGTTCTTAGGTCTTCGTCTTTATGTTTAAAAAAAAAAAAATACAAAAAAAATATATGTTAAATGTTACATGTTTTTGTAATGTGTCGTGTTCTTATGTCTTCGTCTTTATGTTTTAAAAAAAAATACAAAAATACAAAAAAAATATATGTTAAATGTTACATGTTTTTGTAATGTGTCATGTGACATGTGTTTTTGTTATGTGATGTGTTTTAATGTCTCTCGTATATATGTTTTTAAAAAAACAAAACATACCAAAAAAATGTTGTGTGAATGTTGAGTGATTGTTGTGTCAATGGAGTGTGAATGTTGTGTAAATGGTGTGTGAATGTTGTGTGGATGGTGTGTGAATATTGTTTTATTGTTGAGTGAATGATGTGTGAATGGAGTGTGAATGTTGTGTGAATGTTGTGTTGATGGTGTGTGATTGTTGTTTGAATGTTGTGTGGATGGTGTGTGAATGTTGTGTGATTGTTGAGTGAATGTTGTGTGAATTATGTGTTAATGTTGTGTGGTTGTTGTGTAATTGTGTTGTTTATGGTGTCTGAATGTTGTGTTAATGTTGTGTGTGATAGTTGTGTGGATGTTGTGTGAATGTTGAGTGATTGTTAGTGATTGTTGTGTGAATGTTGAGTGAATGTTGTGTTGATGGTGTGTGAATGTTGTTTGAATGGTGTGTGAATGTTGTGTGAATGTTGAGTGAATTTTGTTTGAATGATGTGTGAATGTTGTGTGAATGGTGTGTGAATGGTGTGTGAATGGTGTGTGAATGTTGTGTGATTGTTCTGTGAATGGTGTAGGATTGTTGTGTGAATGGTATGTGAATGGTGTGCGATTGTTGTGTGAATGGTGTGTGAATGGTGTGTGAATGTTGTGTGATTGTTCTGTGAATGGTGTGTGATTGTTGTTTGAATGGTGTGTGAATGGTGTGCGATTGTTGTGTGAATGGTGTGTGAATGGTGTGCGATTGTTGTGTGAATTGTGTGTGAATGGTGTGTGAATGGTGTGTGAATGTTGTGTGATTGTTCTGTGAATGGTGTGTGATTGTTGTGTGAATGGTGTGTGAATGGTGTGTGTGAGTGTGCATGCACACAGGGTGTGTGGAAAGTCTGCTGCTCTTCTGTAGTCTGTAGAGCTTTGGTAGTCAGTACTGCTGACTCCTCCTCCTCCTCTACAGAGGAGAACAGAGGAGAACCAGGAGAACGTGGTCCAGGTCTTCTCCTTTGTTCACAGACTCTCCACCACCAAGACTCCTGCAGTGCCTCCTCGTGGCCACACATGGAAACTGGGTCTCTCAGTCCCAGGCTAAACTGCAGGGGATCTCGGAGCAGCAGTGGTCCCCAGAGATACAGAATTCAGGGCCGCCTAAAATGGCCTAGAACGTATCAACCACTGCCCCAGCTATGGGAAAATAGCCCCATTGCCTTGTGGGAATTCTTCTGACCGAAAGATGCCAATGCCCTGTTAGAAAACAATCCACAAAACACTGTGGATGCACAAAAGAAGGACAGAGGGATTCTTGATCTGCAGCCTCTGCCAGCGACCTCTAGCCAGCCACTTCAACATCGAACCAAGAGTGTTGTCCAAATCCTTGGGCAAGACGACGAGGTTTTCCCATCAGGAGATGAGTGAGCTGAGATGTATCAGGAGTGGCTGTCAGTGGAGGGTTGACTGAGCAAATTTTGGAGGCCCAGTGTTCACTGCTGGTGAGAGGAAGCGTTTAAAGGCTGATTTATTAGGGTCA
>JBAMNC010001656.1:0-231532 GCA_037902135.1 Cetoscarus ocellatus | reverse complement strand
AGGACGCTCTACTGCATCTAAGGTACTTAGTGGACATATGGAGCTCATACAACCCCACTTCAAAAAAACTGAACTATCCTTTTAAGCCCTGAGCCAACCAAATTCTGCTGTAACCTGTCTGTCCAATCATCCTGGCCATTCAGAAGTCTGGGCCTCATCTTGCCATAATTGAGCAGTCCATTGCATCAGGGTCCCCAGAGTTACTAACAGGATTTTGGGAAACTATGGTAAGGACAGCGAGGGGGTCCACTGACCCAGTATTGGGTCGGGGTGCATCCCTCCTTGGAAGAAAATTTTAAATAATGTAAATTGAAATGCATCAATCTGGTCCACTTTGAGAGCAAAATCAAAGACCTAAACACGCTGGTGAGTAAAGAAAGACAGGTGAAACACATGAGGAGATCAACTAAGGCTGGGGAAACACAGACAGTAAAACTAACTACATAGGCTACACGAGATGAAAATATATTTCAAATTAAGACAAACTAAACAAGGAGTGACAATGCAGCAATTTAAATCATCCTCAAATCAGTGGTGTAGTCTGGTTTATTCCAGTATACTCTGACATACTCTGATGGATGATTGTCCGCTTAGGGCCTCCATACATGAAGACATTTTTGCCACATTTTCACCTGATTTATACACTGAAAACAGCTCAGGGGCCTCATTTATAAAACATTGCGTAGCATCCATACTAAAAGTGAACATGCGCCCGAAAGTTGAAAATGGCGTGCGCCCAAAAAAATCTGATTACAAAACTGTGCATGCACACACTTGCAAGCACTTTTCCCTTTATAAATCACACTCCACCTGGAAGGTTGCGCAGGTGGTTTTACCTCACATCCTGCTCCCTACACAGCCATATGTTACCATGAATGATTAATGCAAAGTACCTCATGAATGTTTTTGCATCGCCAGCCTGCAGTCTGTTCCTGACACGGCTGTGCGTCAGAGGGGGCAGCGATACGCCTTGGATGATTATAGTCTGCCGAAACCAAAGAAGACGAAGAAGCTGTGCGTCAGGATGAATGAGTCATGTGTTGACCCAGGCCACCGTGCAACTACATTTGTCAAAACCATGTTTGAGGAACAAGTAATTTCGACACTGATTGTTGGCACATTTTTTTCATTTTCACTCTGAGCTCTTATAGCAACGTGAGTGCAGACTGTCATTTGCACCGATTACATTTGGGAAACCGGACATTGCTGCAGAGCCTTTTAATGTTGCCTGTTCACCCACAGTGCAAGGAACCCTGATGCTCATGTTTATAATGCCATCCAAAACAGCTGGCATTATTGTGCTGAGGGATGGCTGTGATATCCCAGACCTAAGAACAGAATTTAACTGTATTATGTCATACCCAAGAGGGGCTTTGGACAGAAAATCTAACATTACATATTGTTCATCATATCAAACACATACCTGTCGGCTTATTCCCGCTGGAAGGAGCCGGTTCCCAGAAACCCCTGAGTGGTCTGCATCTGTATACACAGCGGGATGGTTCAGTTCAGGCGGGTGGTTTTGTTTAACACTGGGACCAGTTCAGCGCATAGATCCAAGAGCACTGCTCTGTGGTATTTAAATCAGCTTATTAGCCAGTCATCATTATGGGCCAGGAAATTTTGGGGTCCCTAAAAACTCTCTCCATCCTGATCCACAGTCTGTGTGATCTTCCAGCAGTGCCAGAGCATCCACTGTGCAGCATTATGCACGAGTGTCACTGCACTATTTATATGCTCACTCAGTAAGTAGACTGATTATTACACACCTTGTCACAGCTAATACTAATCAATCAGTGCTATCCACCGCTCTATATCATGTGAAGATGAAGTATGATATATGAGCATTGCATACAGTAGTAAATGAACACATCTATAACACTGCCGACTCAGGTGTTTATGATTACACAGGTCTATAATTTGATATGTGATGACATTAAATGTATGAGATGAATCTGGCTTCACTTCACCCCCTCAACATCTGTGCTGCCAGTTTCACACATCTCCAAAATGTTCGCATGCCAGCATCAAAGTTGACGTACCGGTGCACTCATTCTCCTGCCAAGTTTTTTTTTTTAAATCACAACCTTTGCATGGGAGGTGACTTACGCCACTTTCAAGCCCCGTTTTGTCAAGCTTTATAAATGAGGCCCCTGAGCCCCACTTATGGGCCTCCACCGTCAGGTTGAGAACCGCTGCACTAGAAGACTGTATTTGAAGCTTGATCCTTCAAAGATTGTTCTTATATCATGGAGAATAAGTGATGGAGGATCCCTCAGGATGAATTTATCATTTAGAAAACAGTGACTGAGTGAAAACAGCGGCTCAGGGCTGGACTGATGAAGAATGTGGAGTTTTGATTCATCAAAACACTGACTCGTCATTTTCTTTGTGTCTTTGTGTTCACATAAACCGTGCACATGAGCTATCAAGACACTGACTGAATTATATAATCACACAAAGTGACTGATGATCCCTCACTGTCTCTGCGCTGCGTCTATCTTTGTCTTCATACTCACCGGCACACGGAGGAGAGAGCACTCACACAGACGCTGAGTGATTACTTAAACCAGTGAACGTTACATTCATGTTATGTGCTCTTTAACTGAAGGCAGTGTTTGTTTTGCTGAATGTTTTTATGTGAATGATCAGACTTTGTGTGAAAGTGGATGGTCTGTAGCCCACTTTAAGTCTTGTCTATATCAGCCTAAATGTTTCATTTAGAAACTATGGCGATCAGACCGCCAAAGCTTACTTATTTAATGGGAAACACTGGTCCCTGTGAGCTGCTGAGAAGTCTGCTTCTCATCATAACCTTTATCTCCCACCAACACCAACGGGGTCTGGACTTCAGGGAGGTGTCCTGTGTCTCAATCAGCCTCAATACCCCTGAAGTTCAAGACATCACAATGGAGTCTAATCTGAAAAGATGCTGCACATTTTCATCAACCTTAACTTTTAAATAATATACATGTTCACTCAAATTGTGTCTTTCCTCATTGAAATACTGTTAAAAGGAACCCCGACTGTGAAGACAAATAGTCATAAATATGCTTTAATGTATATCTAATACTAGAATGTGTTGTTAAAAGAGCACGAAGAATTGTTATTTCTTTAAAAATCGTAATTTTTCCAACCTACGGACTCAGCCATTGTTTTACTAGCGCACTGCATGCTGGGTTGATGACGTGTAATGGTTGAAAACATGTTTGAGGAAATGCCATAGGCAGGAGGCGCTTGTTGTTCTTCTGCAAGGATGTCAACAGCTCGCTCCTGCAGATGTAGCTGACGGCGAACCATCGAGCATGACCACGACCACAGAGGAAGCTGACGACGAGTCTGTAGACTTACAGACTGCTGTGTTGACTGATTCATCTGCAGGAGTGAGTTGTTGACATCCTCGCAGGAGAACATCCATCGTCTCCTGCCTATGGCGTTTCCTCTTGCGAACTTCCCTCGTTTTCCAGGGGCGTTTGTCTGTTTGTGTGAATGGCGAGAACATAGCCGTGGGTCCTTTAGAAGTTGTGTACACCCACAAACATTTTCCCACTCTTTTCTTCTCTTCTTGTCACTGGTGAAGCTGTGTAGACTTACATCACTCCCCTTGTTTCCCTTTGACTGAAAATTGCACCCAAAAGCAGCACAATGTGGCATTATTATGGTATTCTCGCTCCTGATAGCCAGTGAGTAAACTTAGCGGCTCGGCACAGTGCAGCCCTATAACGTCATCAACCCAGCATGCATTGTGCGAGTAAAACAATGGCTGCGTCCAGAGGTTAGGAAAAAGTGCGATTTTTAAAGAAAGAACAGTTCTTCGTGCTCTTTTAACAACACATTCTAGTATTAGATATACATTAAAGCATATTTATGACTATTTGTCTTCACAGTCGGGGTTCCTTTTAAATCTGAAGATTCTCCAAAAAGTTGCTTTTTTCTTTACACTTTGACATTCTTCAGTTCGACTTAATACCTTTTTTTTATTTGGTAAATCTATAACAGGTGATGGCAGGCTTATTTTTTTTTTAGGTATAACATACTTTTTGTAGGCAGTATTCATCTACAGTACCTAGATATAGAACATAAATAATCTCAATGATCTTGTCTTGGGATTTATTTTTACTTTTCAAAAGAAAAACTACTCTCTAAAATCAGGGGGACTGTATGAGGTGATTAAGAATATGTCCAGACACTGGTTCATTTTTTCTCAATAAAACATTAACTACCACCAGAGAAGATTTGCATAAGACTGCACAGATAATACATTTTTATGTTGTTTATTTCAAAGCAGTAACTTTTCCTCTGGGTCTGTGAGTCAGCCTCCAGTGACAAAACCAGGAAGTTAAAGTAAACAGGTGAAAGACAGGAGCAGGCTGAGAGATATAAAATGATTTTTTTTATTAAGACAGATGAGGTCCCGGAGTTAGAGATGGTTTCCCTTAGGGTTAGAAAATGGTTTCCCATTATAGTTCAGAAAAGATGGTGTTGAATTAAACAGATTCATGATTTTGAATTTGTCACTGAGTTTAGGGTCATAAAATTACAAGGCCTTCAAAAATAAAGTCCTGTTGATGCCAAAAAACTGAACAGAAAGAAGTTCTCAGAGTTTCCTTAACACCTCTGCCTGAAATTATTTATCGATGGAGGTTTTCAGTTGAAACTTCTCCGGATTTGGAGTTTAAATGTAGTTTGAATCAGAGGTGTTTCAGTGTTTTTGATTTTATATTTTACAGTTATTTTTATTGGATAAATACTGGTCTTTAGGTTGTTTTTACTTATTAAACCAGTTTACCTAAAGTCTAAATTATGCTGCATTAAAGAAGAGTTCACACAATCTGAGACTGTTCAGATGTGCTGTCTTAAAAGTGCAAAGCAAATAACTATTTCCCTGATGATAACTGGTAAGATAAAGAAAATGTAATAAGGTCTTCAAATTTATGAAGAGGGTCTTTAAAAAGTATGAAATTTAACTCCAGAGTTTCTGTTTCCCTTCCTGTTTAAATTATTTTCATCATTTCTAATCCAGATCACATTTTAATCAACAGAACACACAGACATGATCATAGAGGAAGATTTCACTCATTTATTGAAATTTATTTACTTTATTACATGAAGTGTATTCTCATCACCATCACGTCATGGGTTTGTCACTGCACTTATGTTGTGATACTGTTTGTGTGTGTGTGTGTGTGTGTGTGTGTATGTGTGCAGTCAGCTGTTGAACTCCTGCAGCGAGCCACTCTGGCCGCACTGATGACATCATCAGCTCCATCCAATCAGATGCACTTGTTTCCTTTGATGAGGAAGAAGGTCCCAGCAGCCACGCCGAGCACAAAGACAGTCACACCGACTCCAAGGAGGACGACAGATCCATCACCTGGACGAGACACCTTCACCTCTGGAGAGACAAAAAAACAACGTACGGTGAACACAACGTTTCTCAGATAGTAGGGCGGCCACGACTTGACTGTGCAGGGGCTTCCATGAGGAGATCAGGATACCCTGGTCTCTAAAATATTTGTACATTGACTTTTCATAATTTGGTCTCTTTTTTTCATTGCAGTGTTTAGTTTTCCATTTCTCTCACTTCTTTTTTTTGTCTTGGTATTAATTTGAAACTTTTTTTGGTAAAACTTTAAAACATGACTCCACACGTAGGTGACGGTACATACATCTTTACCTCAGACCTCGGTGCCCACCCATGTCTCTCTTTTACGATAGCTCGTGTGAATGTGTGTGTGTATGTGTGTGTGGATGCAGGTGTGTGCGTGTGTGTATGCTGATGTCTGCAAGTGTGTGTCTCGATATGTCTCTGTATTTTTTGGGGGTGGGATGGACGGGGTTTGTTGTTTTTATGTTGTTTTTAGCCTCTGTGAGGCACTTTGTGTTGCTTTAAAGTATGAAAAGAGCCTCATAAATAAAGCTTGATTGATTGATAAATATTTTTGAAGTATGTATGCAAGTGGGACCTTGTTCTTGACTTTTTTAAAGATGCAATGGCATGAGAGGACAAAGGTGTGAAAATTAAAATGGAGAATAAATCATTTTAATTGCTGTGTCTAGTCACTAAATATGGGCATTAAAATATATTAATGTTAAAAGCGGGGAACAACAGCAGTTATTGATAGTCCCTGCTCTATACAAAGAACTACACACACTACACTTAAACTTCTACACACAGAAGTACACTACACTTATGAACAGCAGAGGTGAAAGTAAGCCGGAATGCCGTGCCAGTGAGAAATATACAGACCTCTTCTACCGAAACGCATTGGCACGCCTCAGAAAAGCAACTTTCACCCATGCATACAGTGCGAGCCCTTTCTTTTTTCAAGTGAATTTTACAGAAATAAAAGTAAAACTGATGAATATATAAAAATCATTGCCAGAAAATGCCTTCTGTGATGTGTTAAACTAGGTTTTAGTGCGCTGGACAAACACTACTGTTTTTTTAGGAGACAACAGGGTAGTCATTTTTGCAAAATAAACAAAACGAAAATCCACAAGTAATAAATTGTGAGGTCTTACGCGTCGTGAAATACTCTGTCATGCGAGCAGCACCGCTCCTTCCACAAACAAACACACGTGAAAGTGAGAAAACTCAGTGCGTTCTTTTCATTGGATGGCTGGTTGCCTAGGTGATGGAAGGACCCCAGACAGTCAAGACAGGTCAAAATATGCAAAGAAAAATTGACTCTTTGTTCAAGAGAAAGAGGGATGACAGGCAGGTTGAGGAAAAGAGAGCTAAATGTTTTGCCATGTATTACATTATGTGTCTGACATCTTACATTATGCACTCAAGGATGTGCACAGTAGTCAGAAAAGAGCAGGCTTTATCAACATCTTTCTTGTATGATGCTTTGCGCGTGCTAAAATTTTTTTTGAGTTGCACAGTTCCTGCAAGAATCTTATCTTACTTTCAACCCTGATGAACAGTAAAAGTAACAAAAAGTAAGTCATGACAGTGGAGGTGATAAAAACGTATGCAAGTTTAAAAAATGAGAAATAATGATAAAGTGATTTGATTCAGGTTGGATTGACAAAAAATTTCACAAATGGGTGAAAAAGAGCCAAAATACATTTTGTTAGTCAAGTATTTATCATTTGCAGCTAAAAAATGCTTCATTAATACTTTAATGAAATGGACCTCAAGGACACCTGTATCAGAATGTGATTATAAAAACTATAAAAAGTGTAAAAATTAAAGTGATTTGAAACATCAGTTATTAAAAATGCACATAAATTGGAATTCTTAGAGATGATAATGCAAGAGGGTTTAAGTAAAAACAAGAGTGGTCATTCTATTGATCAGATGTTAACTTTTTCATTTTTTAAACCTTTAGAACAATGGTATGTGATCAATGTTACACAAATAGAATGATTGAATTTGGCTTTTTTTATTAGTACACTGCATCCTAAAATAATGTATGGGTACGACTTTAAAGCTGGAGATATGTCCGGAGTGTGTTTTTGTTATCTTTGTTTCTTTGGCTGAATTTTCTTACATATAAACTACTGACAAAACCATTGGTTAACACAGCCATTCATTACAACCACACACAGAGACAGGTACACTGGTTCACAGTGGAGGTACCGTACAAACAGAGTTCAGAGGACACTGATGTTAAGTCTAAACTCTAGTCAACAGTTGCTAACAAATGTGATGATGACATTGATTATCAGGGTTTATTTGGTAGGGATGGGAATCGAAAACCAATTGTTGTTGAGAACTGATAACTTCCCTTAGGAGTTGATTTTAGTCGTTACTTATCAATTCCTCCCACATTGTTTTTTATGCTTTGTAAATAAAGGACGTCAGAGGCAGTCAGCAGAAACGAAAACAAAGAAGTCAAAAGTATAATCATGGTAGACAGAAGACAAATCCAGTCAATACTGTGGCAATAAAATCTTAGTAATTCCAATGTCTTTTATTTTGTTACTTTAACATCTTATTCTGAGATGTTTTGTGTCCTCAAGTAAGTATCATGGATCACATACAGCTGATTATATGAACAAAAAGGCTCACAACGCCATCAGACACAAATACAGTATATCCTCACATACAGGCTACCGGCCTCAGAGGACCAAAGGGCTCAGTGGATTAATTTTATTTTTGAAGGGAATGAGCAGCTACAGTCGGCTAAAACCTGTATGTGTGTGTCAGTCACTTCACGACTGACTGCTTCTTCAACTTCAGTCAGTTCAACACAGGACTGGGAACTAGACTTTTCCTGAATCCAGGCTCAGTACCAACATTCTGTCGCCAAACCTGATGATGGAAATGTGAATATTTTAATGCTGTGTAGTATTTATTTTGCTCATTGCTACGAGCTAATGCTAACAGCAGGGTGAAGTGAACCAGAAGTAACTGCACAACATGTTCATCAATGTTCACGTTACTTGTTGAAAGCCTGAAGGTTAAACTTCAGTGTATGAGCATTCTTACATTAGTCAAGAGAAGTTTAACAGTTGGCTGAATATAATCTGGCCTTTACCCACCCCATTACCCCTCTGTTTGTGCTAACGTTAGACTGGAAGGTAGGCTAAATTGCAGGTGTCTCACAGTGGTTAGCATGTTGTGCGTTAGCCTGTGATGTTTGGGGAAAACAAGATCGCTGTTGTCTGTTAAACGGCAAGAATCTGTGGTTCGTGTGTTTAGGACTGTAAGCAACGCGTGGCTGGAGCCCCTGCTTCATTCGAGTTACACTGCTCTATTGTGAATTGCCGTATGTACGCTGCTCTGTCTCATTAGCATATGAAGGCGACCGCCCTCAAAACCAGCCGTTCTGAGCAGAGGGGTAATGTGAGCGAGAATTTTGACTAAAAGGACTGAAAGAGTTTTGGGAATTCTACAACAGTTTAATGAAGAGGATGTCGGAGCAGCAAACCAATGGACAGAGATGTTTTTAGACAATCCAAAGTTAAACCACAGGTAATCATATAAATGACTACAGGCAATAATTTAGGTCAACTGGCCATACATTTCTAAAATGACATCAGCTGTAAATGATCAACTTTTGGTGATCAGGGCACTTTCAGTTTTTGTCACAGATAATGGCTTAAACTCTTGAGGTGTTGCTGTCATGAGGGAACAATGACTTCAGAGTTCCTTTACCTTGACCTCTAACTATGACCTTCAAAATATAATCCATTCATCCTTGAGTCAGACTGGACATACAGTATGTGTGAAGTTTATACACCAGTAAACGCATTCTTAAGATACTGAATTCACAAGATCAAATTCACGAGCATGCACAAACAGGAGGACAACAAGACTGCATGACCTTCATCTCTGACCATCAAAGTTTGAAGAGAATTAGTCATGGTGGTTTTGAGATATTGTGTTCACAACCTTTAGCCATGGCCCACACACAGTCATCTGGTTGTCAGGTTACTGCAGCCAGCCTCGAGTGGCCACTCGTGGTACTACAGCTTTTGGCAGTTCTGCATGGACCTCCATTCTCAGCCCCAGAGGGCCTCATGGTGCACATACACTACTCTTTCACTGGCCTTGCTGAACCAGGTCTGTCTGCCTGAAAACTTACCTGCATATTTATATTAAGAAGTCTCTTCTGATGAAAAAAAAAAAGCACTCTAAAGTGTGTATTTACAAGTCATTTTTCTATTTTCATTAATTAATTCCATGTATTTAGAAAGAAAAGTGCTTTAATATTACAGCACTTCCCTTGCGATTGAAATCTGCTATCGTTATTGTTTCTTTTGCTTCTCATCGTCTGTGTTCAGTATCGCAGTGATAACAGAAGTAAAGTCAGCTGGCCTGTGCAGACTGAATATGACTTTGGTAAACTTGGGTTGTTCTTGAAATGTATGTTATTTACTGCTGTTTCTCTTAAACAGAGAAATGATATGATGATAGACACTGTGTGTCTGTATATGTTTAAATAAAGTTCACTCACCGTACATCCTGGTCAGTGGTTGGTCCAGGGTCATGTGACTCACAGAGCAGCTGTAGATGTCTCCCTGCTGAGGGGTGAACTCCAGTCTGGAGAACTGGCTGAGGGATTCCTCTCTGCTGAAGAGGGGAACATTGGTGTGGATGCCTTCAGTCACAATCTGCTCGTTCTTTGTCCATTGGATCTCCACAGGAGCTGGGAAGAACCCGGTCACATAACAGACGAGGGAGTTTGTCTCTCCCAGCTCCACCTTGCGTTTAGGGTAGACGATGGGAGTGGATGGAGGGTCTGCACAGAGAGAGAAACATGTCTGCTGCGATCAGAGAAGGAACAACTGACATGAGCACTCTTCACACATGTAACCCTGATGTCATCAGGATAAGTGCGCGAGTGGGTGGGTGTCAAAAACACACGGCAGAAGTTAGTGTTCATAATAATAATTTTTAACCTCTCCCTGACCCAAACAGTCATCCCCACCTGTCTGAAATCTGCCACAGTCATCCCCATACCAAAAAGTCACCCACATCCAGCCTCAGTGACTATCGCCCTGTTGCCCTCACACCTGTGATCATGAAGCGCTTCGAGAGACTGGTTCTCCAGCACATCAAGGACTGTCTCCCCCCGGGCGAACAGATCCACAGAAGACGCCATCGCCATAGCTCTGCACGCTGTGCTGAGCCACTTGGAACACCAGCAGAGCTCTGCCAGGATGCTCTTTGTGGACTACAGCTCGGCCTTCAACACCATCATCCGGGACATCCTGGCCACCAAACTGGACCCACACCCACATGTACCTGGATTAAAGACTTCCTCACCAACAGACCCCAGACTGTGAGAACACCCAATTAACAAAGGAGATCATCGTGGACTTCAGGAGGAACAGATCTGACCCACCCACCCCTCTACATCAATGGCCAGTGTGTGGAAAGGGTCCACATGTTGCCCTCTGGTAGGTGCTAGGACAAACAGACTAAAGAACAGTTTCTTCCTGTGAGCCATCACCACCCCGAACTCTCACATGCAGCAACCCAAGCCGTCAAATAATGTAAAATGTGCAATATCTCTGTCGCTGTCACTGCTTCTGCTGCTGTGTTTTAAATACTACCTCAATATTTATTCATCCCGAGCAACAAAATCATTCTGTGAATATTTATTCTGTGCAATATTCAATCATCTGTGCAATACAGCACATTTCTTTACTTTCTTTTTTTTAACTTTATGTCTTATATTCTTTATATTTATCCTATTTTACTATTTTATGTTGTATATAGAGTTGGATTTTATCTTGCATGTTTTTTTTTTACAATTATCTGATTGCACTGAAGAAGGAGAAGCTCCCAAATCTTGTTGTGCATTAAGTATAATGACGATAAAGGGCTTTTCTATTCTATCCTTATACAACGGCAGGGCAGAGCAAATCTTTACACTGTAAATACCATTTATATCCTTATTGCAGTGATACATGATAAAAGTATACGAGGTGTGTCAGAAAAGTTCCAGGACTGGTATCACAAAATATTTATTTAGAATCCAAACTACAAGTTTTCCCCTTCCAAGTAATCCCCCTGGGGTCTAATGCACTTCCCCATCCTTCTCTGCCACGTTTTCATGCACTCCTGGAAGGATTCTTGTATTTATATGCTCAGAGGACGCAATGAAAACTCAACCATCCTCTATGGACCACTACAAACCATTTGTCTTTGCAGCATTTTTACCAGTTAAGAGCACAGCACAGTGGTGACAGTGAGTCAGTCTCTGCTCTCTGCTGCTGGAAAAGTGGACTGAGTGAGAGGGTAGCAGTGAAACTGTGGTGTGGATTTGGACCTGTCTGATATAAAGTGGACTGGATTTGGCGGAGAGCTCTGAGGACAGCTCTGCCCTACAGACTGCTGTGACACAGTTAAGGGTTCTGAAAAGCAGTGGCTGTGATGTCCATATACATTTTTAAATTTTAAGTAGTTCTTCCCTGTACCATGACCAACATAATATGAAAACGTAATTTAACTCTGTTTTAACTTAATGAGTTAACCTGCTAACCAACAGACAAACATGACCTCTCTGACAGTAGGGGTTCAACTGTCTGCATGAGTGCAGCACAAGAATATCTGATATAAAGTTTATGAACGTAGATTCTTAATGCTTAAACAGCATAAAAAGCTCACAGTCCTGATGACAGAAGAAAACACGATGTTTGAGTGGAAGTTACACCTCAGCTGTAACTATGTTTTAATCATATTGACAGCATTATTATGAAGAAGATCATGAACAGTTACTGTGATTATGAAAATGTTCTGATGTAATCTTCATCTTTTCAATAAAAACTAAAATCAGCTGTTTCTGACAATAACTGATCAAAAGTAAAACAGTTTATACAAAAAAAAAAAAAATATATATATATATATATATATATATGTCTGACAGAATGTCACGTTACTTTTGAACAACAGTTCAGTTTAACCTTTAGGTTTTAATTTCGATTTTCTTTCATGATGCAGGGATGATGTTTTTAATAGAGATTTAGTAAAACTGGCTTTATTCTAAAATATTTCAGATGTGAGTGTGAGGTGTGTTAGTCTTTACCTCTCACTTGTGATTGGCCTATGTGGATCTGACGAAGGATCTCCAGGTTGTTTTTGCAGACCTCTAGATTAGCCTGAGCTGTGGCAAAAGTACCATCTGGGTAATTAATCTTGGGATCCACAAAGTCCGGCTGAGCGATGACTCCTTCTCCTTTATCAAAATCTGCGTACCAGGTCTCCTCATCATCCAGACCGTACATGTTCTCTCCATCAGTGTCTGAACATCCAATGAAATGAATGTCGTCATGAAAATCTGAGGAGGACACAGAAACAGTCACATCATGTTTGTTTAACTGTTAATCAGATGTTAACAGACAGAGACTTACCGTCAGCTGAGACCGCCAGGACACAGAGCAGAACCAGAACCAGAACCAACTTCATCTTCACAGACCTGAACCAGCTGTAGACCTGATCTGACCCGAACCTGTCTGAGAACTCGGACTCTTAGTAAGACCAGAGGTGTATTTCACCAAAGTGGAATTAAGACATCCAGGATAACTAAAGCCAGGCTTGACCAAGTCCCCTCTGAGCACGCTGGTTTAATGTGTTTCACGAAGGTCGATCCAGGCTGAGAAGGAGCAGCTCAGTCAAACTGATTAAACTATTTCAGATAACTGCGCGTTTATGGCTTTCTTCACAAGACCGTGAGGTAGATCACAGATACACTGATCCAAACAGGGAGGACACACGCGCATACTTCACTCCAAATGAAAAAACAGCTTCAGATGGAAACTTATCAGGAAGTCAAACACATCAGATTTACATAAAAACACTACAGCCGCTGCAATAAAGGAGCGAGAGTGTGGCAGATAAAATCAGACCTCCTGAGGTGTGAGGAGTCTAAAATAAACATCCACTGACCAGGCAAAGTGTATTTACAGCGCAAATCCATACATATTAATCTTTGAAAAGAACCAGAGAGAGATGACAGAACATACAGCAGTATGGGGCTAAATGAAAAGTTATCAGATTGAGCCCTGTTGACTGCCCAGTTTCTCAAATTGTTTAATAGATACAAGGTTATATACATTTTTTACAATACAACGCTTATAATATCTACAGTCCTTTTGTAATGTTGTTCATGTTTATGTTGTTCGAAGACATAAATGAGTTCCAAACAGCGGAGAAAACACTCTTCAGGTGAAATTAGGATAAATGGTGAATGAAACTATATAACGTAAATTTCGGGCTACTGAGCGTACCTGAATATTTGCTGCACCCACTAAACCTAAAACAAACAAACAAAAAAATGTGTGCATCTAGGCCTCACCTGTCTATAAGCCGCAGGTGTCCAGTGAGCGGAGCTGATCAGGAGGGCGAGGGAGAAGGACTTTAGCCAGAGCGCTGAGCGCTTTTTTCTGAAAAGCTGGAGCGTCACCTTATCTTTTGCTCCTTCCCGCTCCAGTTTCGCTCCGGTACCGCTCACACCACATACCTGAAGGGTTGAAATTTGAGTGGAAGGTGGAGGGATAATTAGCGAGGCGGCGTGGATCCCCTCTGAGTGCACGAGTGAGCGCAAGGCTCTGAGCGCCAGTGGGACATTTCATAGGTCCACTCTGTTCACCTGCTCTGGTACTGTCCGTGCTGTAACATGAGATATTTATGCACATATGTTACACAAAGATTTTTTAACTCTAAATTAAATCTGACGTGACGAGGCTGAATGAAATGTAAAAAAAAAAAAAAACCTTAAATTAGCCGCATCACTGTTTAAGCCGCAGGGTCCAAAGCGTGTGAAAAAAGTAGCGGCTTGTAGTCCAGAAATTACGGTACTGAAAAAAACTTCATGGCATTTGGACCATTTTAAGCATTTAAAATATATTTGTGTTTCATATAATCAGTCTTTATATAAGATATGAAGATCATACATTTGTCTCACTGTATAACCTGTTTGCTTCTGTTTGGTAAAAGTAAAACATGGATTAAACTAATATCATCTGATAAATCTTCAGAAGGACTTTTTTATGATAATTGTTGTTTTATGAGTGTTAAAAGAGGAAAAATATGCCTGGATTTTACTTTTTTTTGCAATTAAAAACAATGATACCTGTTTTTTTTATCATTGTATGTGAGAGAAGAGACCCAAAGCTGGCAAAAAAATTAAAGATGTGTTAAGTAATAAATAATGATAATGGGAACTTAAAACCATCATGTTAATTAGATATGATGAAATATGAACACAAGGTTTTGTTCTGTTTTGTATGGTGGTGTCAGGGTCATTTTTATGTAATCTTCTTTGTTAAAGTGTAAATTAAATCTCATTTTTTTTAATACAGGAAGTGAGGACGTTTAATGATGTACCTGTTAAAGACTGTAAAACATTCCTATTCAAATAACAATATGATTCAGAGTTTTCAGAATATCTATCCTTGGTATTAAAAATGTAAACGAAACTGATTCGTTTTAATTAGAAGAAAACCTTAAAATACACGAAAATATGAGATATCTCAATAATTCGCTAAAGTTACTCATGTGATTTGTGTTTGCTTTTGGATTAAATCCTAGTTTTCTCTTTTATCCTCATTTTAAATAGTCTCTGTTCTTTGAAAAGCATTTTTAAATTAAATGTATTTTTTACATTCCTATACCTCTTCATGTCTCCTTGGTTCTTTTCAAGATTAATATGAATGGATTTGCGCTGTAAATACACTTTGACTGGTCAGTTGATGTTTACTTCAGATTCTTCACACCTCAGGAGGTCTGATTTTATCTGCCACACCCTCGCTCTTTTATTGCAGCGGCTGTATTTCTTTTTTTTTGTGTAAATTTGATGTGTTTGACTTCCTGCTAAGTTTCCATTCATTTGGAGCGAAGTATGCGCATGCGTCCTCTCTGTTTGGATCAGTCTATCTGTGATCTACCTCACGGTCTTTTGAAGAAAGTACTCCTATCACCTGATCCATGATCTATGATCAGTTTGTGAAGTCTTCAGATAATTAAGAGGAATTCAAGTGTCTTTTTAAACTTTAAGGTTGTATAGAAACGATTATGCCAACAATTAAAACGTTTTTATAGACTTGTTTATAAATATTATAAAAGATAGGAAAGTAACTAAGGTTGTCTCAAGAATTTATAAATGTTTAAATCTGATGATGTCGGGGAGTGCTCTTGATATAAAAGGGAAATGGGAGCTAGAAATGAACGTTATTATTGAAGATACATGCTGGGAAGATGTGTGTGAAGAGGGACATAAAATAACTAGTAGTCCGACGTGGAAAGAGTTTGATTGGAAATTAAAAATCAGATACTTCAGAACCCCCTCTATGACCCATAAATTTAACAGCAGTAAAACTAATTTGTGCTGGAGGGAGTGTAATCAGGTAGGGGACACCACACATATATTCTGGGACTGCCCAAAGCTGAGAAGCTATTGGGAGGGAATTCGAATGGAAATATTCTGCATACTGAATGTTGATTTACCCCTGGCTCCTGAATTTTATATTATTGGAGCACTCCCTAAAGATAGACTGGAAAAGAGGAAATTGTATTTATTACAAGTTCTACTATTAACAGCCAGGAAGATGATCACTATGTCATGGTTACAACCACTACCTCCTACTATACCTCAATGGCATAAAAGAGTGAAAAAGGTTTATGAAATGGAAAAGATAACGGCTCTTCTTCATCTAAAGATGGACCTCTTCAAAACAAGATGGACTCCTTTAAGTGGGTATTTAAACTTATCAATGTGAAATGTTGTTAAACTGTGCTGTACTGAAAGAGTCATTCAGATGTACTTGTTATCTGTTCGGAGGAACTTCAGAAACAACCCAATGAACTTGAATTGCCGGACTGTAAATAGTTCAAATGTTTAGCGCATACTTTTCTTACACATATTTCTTCTCTTGTGTATATGAAAAAAAAAGAGAGAATCTGATGTAACCTGGAATGTGTGTGTGAATATACATGAATTCAAATAAAAATTTGGTTCAAAAAAAAAAAAAAAAAAACGTTTTTATTTAATGAAATAGAACAAAAGGACAGTTTTATATTCCACCACTTATTGTGTTTTTGATTTATTTTCATATTTAAATATTTCTCTAAAATTAGATTTAATTCAAACGTTTACTTTTACACAAGAGATTTCTTTGTTCATATATATATTTCACCAATTGTAATTTCATTTTCACATTCATAAGTCCACAGGTGAACATGTAGACATAAAATACAAACAACAAAATAGGGGTGTCCCGATACAACTTTTTCACCTCCGATACGATACTGATATTGCAGCCTTGAGTATAGGCTGATACCGATATCGATCCGATACCATATCAGCAGGAATCATACATACTTTTATTACTTATTTTGTAGTATGGACTGTAAGAAAAGGCTTGATCAGGTGAGATTACTCAAACAGAGGACAGTAGTCAGCAATAGTAGGTATGAGAAAAACTGACCCGTTTGTTATTAACCAATAGGTTAAATAAATTTTAACCTTAAACATAAGAATATACTACAACTAAATAAAATAAATAAAAAAATAAATGAGAAGACCCTGAAAAGTAACCTCAATAAATCCAATAAAAACAAAAACATATATTTTTACATTGCAAAATGACCACTGTGTTTAACTTAAACATAAGCATATTCTACAACTGAATTAAATAAATAAAACATAAATGAGAATGGACTGTTTGTATCGGAGAGCTTATATCGGAGATTTTAGATGCAGGCCGATATTATCCGATATTTGTTTTTTGCTGACATCGGACTGATATCAATATCAGATCGGGACACCCCTACAACAAAAAGAAAAAAAAAAACATAAAAAAACAAAGAAAAGAACAGTGAAATGTTCAGGAGTCAAGACTTCAACCGTTCTTAGTCCTGAATAATGTCCATTGCTCCTGCATGTCCTCCATCTGTGTGTCTTGTAGTCTTCAACGGTGTGTCCTCTACTCTGTGTGTGTCCACACAGAGTGTGGGGGGTCCACTCTGTCCCACTTTCTTATAACTGCTTTTTTTAGCAGCTATAACAGAATTTTGAGCACGTATCAGTCTCTGGATTGAACATGTCCTTCAGAGGAATTCAAATTACAAGAATAAAGCATCATGAAGCTCATATTTGATCATATTTTAGTAGTTTGTAAGATGTTGTGCATATTTTTCCAGAAAGTTGTAACTTTATGACATTTCAAAATATGTGAGAATGATCAGCGTCCAGGACTCCACAGCCCCTCCAGGATGGTCCACTTTGTTTATTTTTGATTTTTGGAGCAACAAAGAAACCAGTCAGATTTTTACCTCCAGGTTCACAAACTGGTTCATGTTCAGCGTGTTTTTTGTTCCTCCAGTCATCATCTGATGTTCTTACACTGGATTCAAATCCACATTTTTCTTTAATATTCTGAGTTGAATTCTTGTTTAAATCAATGTTTTATACAGATATGGTTCTTATTTTGACTCCTTTGTGCATCCCTATAATAAGTAGGATCACACCTTCCTCTTCCTTGGTGGGTCTTTCTAAATGTCTTTCTTGTAGTTATCTCTGACTTTAAATATCTGTATATTCAGAAAACTGAGTATCTCCACATCCTTCCCCTGAGTGTACTGTGCTGTGATTCCCTTGGAGATCCATTGCTTGAATCCTTAGTAAGAGGAGGTTTGTCTAGACTGAGTGTCAACGGTTATCCACAATAATACTTTAGGTTCTTTCTCTGATTATTTATTTTACATTAATTTGAACCACATTATATTCAATATTTTATATGAATATAATTATCTCTTTAAAAAAATATGTATTATATAAATATTTATAAAAGACATAAGTCTGATCAATCAGGGAGTGAAAATAAGTTAATCCTGGGGTGCTGTTTTAGTTCAGTGTATGGCATTTTTTATTGTTGGTTTGCACTCTGTCAGTTTTAAGCAGAACAAAAAATTCAAGTATAATTGTTATAAGAATATAATACTAATATTAAGTAGTGTTTGTTTATTCACATGAATATAAAAACTCAGTAAATACAGAATCAGAGGTGCAGCTCATCAAAGTTAATTAGAAAATAATAATATAACAAATTCAGATAAATGACATTAACAAAATTTAAAGAACATGAATAGTGGTGTACCTCAGGGGTCAGTGCTTGGACCAGAACTATTTATTTTGTACTTTAATGATATCATTCACGTGTCCAAACTCTTTACTTATTAACACTCTGTTTTCTGGGACCATTTTTAGACTGTAGATCTGTATCTGTAGATTTTATACAGATTTATAAATTAAGGATTCATGATATTTGATTTTTTGCAGACCAAAATGACGATATTTCTGAGCTGATGCCGATATCGATACCGATATTAATATTGGCCTGATCCTTTCAGTGTGACAGTCCAGCTGTGTCAGAAGCAGATGTAAAGCTAAAGAAAAACTTTTAAAACCATCACGATACATCTGTGCAGTCTGAAGATATTACAAACAATATATGGAATATATATGCCCAATATGTACTGGCAAAATATCAGCAGAAATGTTTTTATCTGCTCATACAAAATACGCAATATTATAGATAATGTTGTGTGTCTATTTATCAATATAATTGGATGGATACATACTGTATACATATATACATACACATATATATATAACACATAGTGAGACAGACAATGGTTTTAATCAGGTTTATCAGAATTAGAATCAGAAATACTTTATTAATCCCCAAAGGGAAATTCGGTTGTTTCAGTTGCTCTTATACACAGTATAACAGTAGGAATATCAAATACCCATTAAAACATATAAGAGCATAAAAAATTAAGTAAAAAAAATGAGTAAGCAGGTTGAAACATGCTGAATCTTTAAGCTATATCAGCTTTCTTATGAAGGACAAAATAATTAAATAAGTAAAAGTGAGAGTTTTAGGAATTTACACTATTAACAAACAACAATATTTATAATATGAATATAATATAACAGCACTGTGTGACAGTAGAGCACATTAGGTCAGTAAATAATGACAGTAATGACATAATTCCAAAAATGATAATGAATAAAACGAAGCCATTTTTTATTCGGTGTTCAGGAGCACGAGTGCAAGAGACGCTGAATCAAAGTCATCATTCAGATCATAACGAACAGCTCATTAAACTGTTTATGAAAACATTCATGCTGTCATTGTTTTTGGTAACGAAGGCAAAAACAGGCCTGCACACCGACCCCCTCACAAGTAATTAAGAAATACTTTAATAAGGAACACTTATGGGATCAAGGGCAGACCCTGGAGCTCTGGTGGCTCCCCCCTCTGTGCATGCCTGTCCTGCTGTGAGGGTCAAACATGAACAGTGAAGATTTCTGACTGATCAAATTTGATCTAAAACTGAAATCTCATATCTGTCAGACACCCTTCACCTACAGAGTTTATCACTCAGGGGTCTGGAACCTGTCCCAGCTGATACTGAGGGAGAGGCGCGGCAACACTTTGGACTAGTCATCAGCCAATCACAGGGCTGTCTTATCAGTTAATAAAACTAAACTGCGTCAGTTTGTTAAATGTTACCTTGAAATTCAGCTGAGGAGCACATCCAAATCTCTTAAAACCTGTTAAATCATCTACAAACAGCCATTCAGGAACAAAGTCTGCACAAAAGAAATAATCATAAAATAATCTGATGAAGAAACATCAGACAAACACTGGTAAACAGGTAAACAGGTTTGTTTGGAAGGTTGGACTTCTTGTTTTTGTGGACACCATTGAAACCGTCCTCATCGATGATGCCTTCAGGTGTCAAACTAAAACCAGGAACGGCATTCACCTCTGACACTGAACAACAGCTTTAACACTGAGTCAACGTGAGGATGCCGACATTTCCTACAGCGTCCGAACACAACAGCCTCTGTGGAAAGTCCCTAGCATATTTATGGAGAAGAGAATTGGACTTAGTACTGAGCCTTGAGGAACTCCTTAACTTACTTTAGTTTACACAGAAGACTTATTGTTCACGTGTACAGACTGGTTACTATCAGATAAGTAGGATTTAGACCAATTTAAAGCGGTCCCTGTAATCCTGAGTAATTCCTCTAATCTCCGTAGAAGAACATTATGATCTATGGTGTCAAAAGCTGCACTAAGATCTAACAAAACAAGTACTGAGAGAAGTCCCTCATCTGAAGATGACAGTAGATCGTTAGTTACTTTAACCAGAGCAGTCTCTGTGCTGTGATGAGCTCTAAATCCTGATTGAAAGTCCTCAAACAGGCTGTTGTTCTGAAAGAAGTCACATAGCTGATTAGCCACTACTTTCTCCAGGAAAGTAGTGGCTGATGAACACTGCTCGTGGCCCACCTCTACCTCTACCCTCTACCTGACACAAACTTCATGCAATCCCTCAGTCACTGACAATTTCTAAGTGCTAAACCAGCTCTAGTTGGGTTACAACTGTAAATATAACTGTAAATAACTGTGTATATATTTTATGATTTTATTTTTAATAATAATGCACCTTGAATATTATTATATTCAAGGTACTTTGCACCAAGAGCATCAGAACAAATTCCTTGTAAGTGTAAAAACCTACTTGGCAAGAAATCTGATTCTGATTCTGATCTTTGAAGTAAATGGAAGGTTTGATATAGGCCTGTAGTTAGAAGGTTTGATATAGACCTGTAGTTAGAAGGTTTGATATAGGCCTGTAGTTAGAAGGTTTGATATAGGCCTGTAGTTAGAAGGTTTGATATGGGCCTGTAGTTAGAAGGTTTGATATAGGCCTGTAGTTAGCTAATGTTCCCGAATCGAGGGTTTTTTTAAGATGATATTTGATTACAGCTACTTTAAAGGACTGTGGCATGTAGCCTGTTGATAGAGATACATTTATTGTCTCCAATAAGGATGGACAAACTAAGGGAAAGACCTCCTTGAACAGCTTAGTTTGGATCGGGTGTAAAAGGCAGGTTGATGGTTTTGAGGAGGAGACAAGAGAATTTAGTTCCTGAAGGCTAATTGGAGAAAAACAGTCTAAGCCAGGTTCAACTACATTTAATGGTACCGCAGGTTCGGGTGAAGACAGGGAGTTGCTAATTGTATCTCTAATTTTAAGAATTTTATCGTTAAAAAAGCTCATAAAGTCCTCACAGCTAAGGGTAGACTTGTAGTCAAGACCACCTAAACCGGGACCAAGAGACTACCAAGACCAGAGAGTATCAAGACCAAGACCAAGACAGACCAAGTCAAGACCAAGACTAGTTCAGCTCAAGACTGAGACCGAGACCAAAAAAAACCCTAGTTTTTTTGCCATCTTGCAGGAGTTGTAGAACATAAGCACCAAACTGGGTTCAGCTGCTTAGTATAAATATGAGATTGTATTCAACTACAGGCACAATAATACAGAGACAGTGCATGTACTGTGTGTGAACTCATTATAAATGTTTTCATCAATTGGCTGAGATCAAATATGTGTGGCAATTGCATGATCGCTATTTCTACACTATTTGAGGATTGACTCTTGAGTTCTGTTAAGGACTGGCATGACTATTAACTAGTCCCAAAGTCATCTAACAAAATAACAAGCCTCCAACACCACCCTGCACCTCAAAAAAGTCTAATGGTAATGCATGGTCATGTGTACTGTTGATAAGAAATGATCCAATCTAAACAGAAAATACACTTCTGCTCGATAAGGTCTGATGTTGTTCTCTAAAGAATCTGTAGCCTAAACCATTCTGCAGCTGTAGTGGCATGATAGGCACATAGGACCACACAGAAGAGGACTTAGCTGTGTTAACCACATCACACATTATACCTACATGTACCACATCAAACATTTAATAAAATAAAATATATAAAAATAAAATAAGGCTGCATTGCATGTTGATCATGTAGGCACAAAAGGGAGCAAGTGTGTTGTGTGTGTGTGTGTGTGGTGGTCAACACTGAAATCCAACGACCAATGCTACAGCCTTTCGTTAGCTTAACAAGTTGACTCAAAGCCATTTAATTGGCTAACAGTTAAAAAGGTTGCCAATTCTAAGAGCTAGCTACCTGTACTTAGCATGTGTTTCCACTTGGTGTTCACCAGGTTAATAAAGTCCGCAGAGGCTTACAAAAATCTATCCCTATTATCTAACTTTATACCGCACATGTAAGAACGCATAATAAGTCACAAAAAAACTGTGCCTGCCTGGATATTATAGGTTACAAATCCCTTCGAGACCGCTCAGCCAGTCCGAGACATTGCGAGACCGAGAGACCCAAGACAAAACCGAGACCAAAGACTGTTGAGGCCGTGACAAGACCAAGACCACAAAAAAGTGGTCTCTAGACCAGTCTTGAGAACTACAAGTCTAGCTGAGGGCTGGAGGAATCACAGGCTCAATAGAGCTCTGACTCTGTCAGCCTGGCTACAGTGCTGAAAAGGTACCTAGGGTTGTTTTTATGTTCTTCAATTAGTGAGGAGTAGTAGGCAGCTCGAGCATGGTGTAAGGCTGTCATGTATGACTTTCCCACCAAAGTATACGCGACTCCTTCCTTTTTATTGGGAATAGTGTTGTTCTTAACAGGCACAGAAAATTCTGAATGATCCTTCTCATATTCTTTTCTAGAATATGAACTTCTGCCTCTGGAAGACGACACAGAGCAAAGACAAAACAAACTATTATGAGCCCTCTTTTCTCCAAACATCCATAACTCTTCATAACAGTCGAAGTAATTCTTCTCCTGCAATTGTAATATAATATTTTATATATTTTAACTCATTTTACTGCCACCAGTCTCTTATCTCTTATTGTTAGTCTGCTTTTATCTATTTTTTATTATTATTGTTATTCAACCATTTTAACTTGTTTCTACTTATCTTCACCGCTTATTGTGACAAACACTGCACTTAAATCTTTTAGTGCAATAACTGCTGACCATGCCCGTCATCGACCTTTTGCTTATCTAACTTTTTTATGTTATCTTGTGGTTTTTATGTATATTATTCCCGTAGCCAGTAGCAATGCTGTCTAAGACCAATTTCCCGTAAGGGACAGTAAAGTTTATTTAATCTAATTAAATCTTCTCATAAATGCTGAAGCTCCTTCTCTGAGAGCATGGACCTTCACTGAGGGCAGGCTGAAGATCAGACTCATATTTGAGGATAAATCTGATCTTTAGTGAAATGAGCTTTGAAATGAGAAAACACATGATCTGAAAACATGAACAACAGCTGACTCTGTGAGTGTGTGTGCAGCGTCCCACTTTGCTGTTTGGTTTTTGTTTGACCGACTGTCAGCAGACGCCTGAGCGCAGCGTTCAAAGAAAGTCCCTGCTCTCTGCAGACCCATCATCAGTTATCAGGAGAAGGGTTTTCATGTTTGCTGCAGGAGAGACAGACGGAGCTCAGAGGCCCCCTGCTGGTCCAGGACAGAGCTTTAGATAAAGTCCAGCTGAGAGGAGGAAGGTCTGAGCCTGAGCTGAGAGAGAGACACTGAAGATCAAGTCCAGACTTTGAGGAGAGACAGAGAGAGGGCAGAGGAACATTTGTTCAAACTGATAAACTTTGTTTGTTTTAATATTTAATTATTTTGAATTTGATGCCTGCAACAGGTTCCAAAAAGCTGGGACAGACCCTAAATCTCTCCTTGGTGGACTAAAACTTCCATCATCCTTCAGTGAACTTCAGAGGCCACAATAAGGACTACCAAACCCATAATTCCCCAAAAGTACCACACCTAGCTAAGCCCCCCTCATGAGGACCACTGCAAGGTTTCCTCCATGACATCTATTTAATGAACTACAAATCCCACAACCTCTCTCGGCATTGACTACAAATGCTGCATCTCGGAACTGGGAAGTGGGAAGCCATTGTGTTAGCCGTTGTTAGCATGCCCTGTGCTGTAGTTCACAAATACCCCATGAAGAATATGGCAGCATTTCCATAAATATAAGTTTAACAATACTACATATACGGCTGATTTAGTGCAACAAACACTGGCCAGAAGTGCAAATAAACTGAACATTACAGGAGCTTAATAACTGTTTACACTGGGGGCAGCCATCTTCGATTGTCAGCTCAGGGGTGGTGAGGATCCCCCGAGTTCCCAGTAGGAAAATCTGATCTTGGGGGGTGTTCCAGTTGAAATTCCCACTTGGAACTCGGAAATCCTGACTTCCCAGTACAACTGAACGCACCAAAACCTACAAGGACTACAAACTGAATGTCACCCTCTGCCTGGACTACAACACTTACCTCTCATATTGAACTACATTACCCAGAATCCTCCATATGTGAACTACACAACGTTTTCTGGACTACAACACCTACAGTAGCCTCTTCTTTTTTTAAATGGAAATTTTATATCAAAAGGGAGAAACCGGTAAGAAGAAAACATAAAAAACATTTTTAGGACCAACAACATTAGTGCCACCCTGTAAGGCCACAGCTCCCTAAATTAACAGCACTGATAATTACAAATCATTTTTATGTTTCTGTGATGGTTAGTACACCAGAATGTAGAAGCTCTTTATCTGGAATAATATTTTAATGGTCAAACATAATTATTATTGTTATCCACAAATTTTTATTGAACATTTACTGATTTACTAAAAGAACAGAAAACAATAATAGGGCACATTATTATTACTTGATTGAGATGCCAAATTATATTTACCTATTGCATAGTTTATGACTTGTCAGAGAAGCCCTGTGAGGCTCAGATTTGGATTCAGTTTAAATTCCTCATTCATGTTCAAAGTGTATGAACAATAACAATAACATTTTCAGACCGAAACAAGCTTTGGAAAGATTTGTAAATATATATTTCCTTATGAATATATATTATCTTCTTCCAATTTTACAACTGTTTATCATACAAAACCCAAAACCAGTGAAGTTGGCACGTTTTGTAAATCTTAAATAAAAACAGAATACAATGATTTGCAAATACTTTTCAACTTATATTCAACTGAATACACTGCAAAGACAAGATACTTAATGTTCGAACTGAGAAACTTTATTTTATTTTGCAAATAATCATCAACTTAGAATTTAATGGCAGCAACACATTGCAAAAAAGTTGGCACAGGGGCATTTTTACCACTGTGTTACATCGCCTTTCCTTTTAACAACACTCAGTAAACGTTTGGGAACTGAGGAGACCAATTTTTGAAGCTTTTCGGCTGGAATTCTTTCCCATTCTTGCTTGATGTACAGCTTAAGTTGTTCAACAGTCCGGGGTTTCCGTTGTTGTATTTTACGCTTCATAATGCGCCACACATTTTCAATGGGGGACAGGTCTGGACTACAGGCAGGCCAGTCTAGTACCCGCACTCTTTTACGACGAAGCCACGCTGTTGTAACACATGCAGAATGTGGCTTGGCATTGTCTTGCTGAAATAAGCAGGGGCGTCCATGAAAAAGACATTGCTTGAATGGCAACATATGTTGCTCCAAAACCTGTATGTACCTTTCAGCATTAATGGTGCCTTCACAGATGTGTAAGTTACCCATGCCTTGGGCACTAATACACCCCCATACCATCACAGATGCTGGCTTTTGAACTTTGTGCCTATAACAGTCCGGCTGGTTCTTTTCCTCTTTGGTCCGGAGGACACGACGACCACACTTTCCAAAAACAATTTGAAATGTGGACTCGTCAGACCACAGAACACTTTTCCACTTTGCATCAGTCCATCTTAGATGAGCTCGGGCCCAGCGAAGCCGGCGGCGTTTCTGGGTGTTGTTGATAAATGGCTTTCGCTTTGCATAGTAGAGTTTTAACTTGCACTTACAGATGTAGCGACGAACTGTAGTTACTGACAGTGGTTTTCTGAAGTGTTCCTGAGCCCATGTGGTGATATCCTTTACACAGTGATGCCGGTTTTTGATACAGTACCGCCTGAGGGATCGAAGGTCACGGGCATTCAATGTTGGTTTTCGGCCTTGCCGCTTACGTGCAGTAATTTCTCCAGATTCTCTGAACCTTTTGATGATATTACGGACCGTAGATGATGAAATCCCTAAATTCCTTGCAATAGCTCGTTGAGAAATGTTGTTCTTAAACTGTTCAACAATTTGCTCACGCATTTGTTCACAAAGTGGTGACCCTCGCCCCATCCTTGTTTGTGAATGACTGACCATTTCAGGGAAGCTGCTTTTATACCCAATCATGGCACCCACCTGTTCTCAATTAGCCTGTTCACCTGTGGGATGCTCCAAATAAGTGTTTGATGAGCATTCCTCAACTTTCTCAGTCTTTTTTGACACTTGTACCAGCTTTTTTGAAACATGTTGCAGGCATCAAATTCAAAATGAGCTAATATTTGCAAAAAATAACACAGTTTACCAGTTCGAACGTTAAGTATCTTGTCTTTGCTGTGTATTCAATTGAATATAGGTTGAAAGGGATTTGCAAATCATTGTATTCTGTTTTTATTTACGATTTACACAACGTGCCAACTTCACTGGTTTTGGGTTTTGTAATTCTGAACGTGATGTTGAGCTAGTTTCTAAAAGTTATGATCAGTATTATCACTTGGACTTATTATTTCATAATTTTATCTTCATATTTGACAATAATGAGCATGTGTCTTATATTTTTTTGATGTTGGATTCATCTATTAGGTCTTTCTTGAATAATATTGCCTTTTATTTCAAAGTTTTTAGCTTGTAACTGTTCCTTGCTTCCCCCCGGCTTTGACTCAACTAAGATGATTTTTTAAAATTACTATAATTTTTTTTTTTCCTGTGAAAATGATCCTCATAGAAATCAGCCCTGGACCCTGTGAGCTGCAGATTTGCCTGTTTTCTGAAGTCCAGACCTCCATGTGGGTCCCCTGCAGAGCCTGTAGCCTTCATGATCTTCATCTATTCAGCTCCTCTTCACCGTCTTGTGGACGCGTCGCAGGAGCCTGTGAGAACACACCAACATCTCACCTGCTCATTTATTTGGAGGCTGGTGTCTGCAGGTAAGATGATATGGGTTACACAGAACACTGAAGCACCGCTGCACCTCTCTGTCTGGACGAGCTGCCACACACCGCTCAGGTTCACACCTGAAGACTGATCGACTGACCTCAACACCAACAGTCTTATTGGAATTAAGGAGCGTCTTTAAGCTGAAGATTCACTCCAAAGGGTTTTTTATGAATGTTCTTGTTTATTCGTTCAACCTTTATTTAATCTGGAGATGCCATTGAGAGCATGCTCTCATTTACAATGACGTCAAGAGGACAGTTAAACATAAAATGCAAGATAATAAATAAGCAAAGAGAAAGAAGGGACAGAACAAAAGTGCGAATAGTAACTTTAGAATAGGTCGATCACAGTTTAAAAACAGTTACAGACGTGAACATCGTGGATCTTTATTGGAAAGTTTTAACATAAGTAACGAGAGGAGAGAGTTGAGTGGTGAAAAGACACAAAATGTTTGTAAGGAGTGATGAAAGAGAATAAATGACTGTGGAAACACAGCTCACATCACTTTGCACCAACCAGGGAAAGAGAAAGCCAATGGCAGCAAAGCTAATGCTAAGCTAACTAGCTTGGCTCTCTCAGGTCGTCAAAGCTGCCTTACAACTGACCCTTCGCTAAACCCCGCCCCCCTGCCTGTCAATCTTTCCCTCCTAGAATGAGAAATATGGAGTTTTTAGCGATAGAGGTGATATTCCTAAGAAATATCTGCAAATTTCTGGACAAATTCTTCTGAGATATCAGAAAGAAGCAGACAGAAAGGTCTTCGGTAGGATTTTGAGAGATACAGTCACCAAATCAAATGTTGGCAGAGTTCAAATGAAGAGGACATTAAAATAGAGGGTGAAGCGCATAGATATCAATGCAAGCGTCAAGCACCCCTTGTGTTGACACTTCACGTTCACATACAATAACAACAATGACCTTGTACATCAGAATAAGTCAACGTATATTGTTTAAATTGAAATCAGTGTTAAGTTAGCTTTCATTATTGCTGTTTTTGCTCATTTCTAGGGCGTTTGTTCTCAAAGTGCTAAAAGATATCAGTATGTCAGAACTTGTCTCTGTTACTAGTATTTCTTTTGCTCAAATATTACACGGTGGCTCAAGATTTAACAGAAGTAACCAACGATTGAGTCTTCTTTGTTTGCTAACGTTACCTTATCTAACACACAGAGCGAGGGTTAGCTAACGTAAGTTAGCGCCTTATTTTCGAACAAATGTAGGTGTTCTTGTGCTTTATCCACAGTCATCCACACGCATCTTTCTTCTTATGTCTTGGGCTTGAGGGAGGCAAAAAAATCAACACCACCCTCCAAACTTCTCGAATATAGACTGTCGGACTTGCTAGTCCCGTATGCACACGGCTTTGGCATATTGTCTTCTGCTGAAAGCTTGACAGGCCTCTTGTGCATAGTTACGGTCGCTAACGTAGGATTGGACAGTAGCCTTTCATGGGAGGGGCTTAATGAAGGGTCAATTCTGAAATTTCAAGGAGCTTTCATAACTGGACCAACTTTGTTGTGCCACCGATACGTGCTCTGTATTTGAAGGATGAATCTGCTGAATTTGGACATGATGTCTGACTCTTAGAGTGAAGAGTACACGAGGAGATGATGGGCTTCATGAGCTCCTGGAGGCCTAAGAGAAAGACCACGGTCAGTGTTTTTTTGACATCATGCCTCTTTCTGTTGGTTTCTTGTTTGTTGACAGTTAAGATTTAGAGAAGATAAGATTTAGCTGCATCAAGTGCTGTGTGATCAATTTACTTTCAGCTACAGTTACACCCTCCCACGATCTCAGAAACAGAATAATCACCACAGTGCAGCATGCCGAGCTCGTTCTGTCGTGTGGATGAAACACTCCTTCCTCCGCACTCCCACAGTCCTGCCCGTCCTCTCTCATAGTTTAATGTCAGCGCTCGATGAACACGCTCATATTTGATGAACAGTGGATGAAACAGTTTGGTGTTCAACTCGCAGCAAAGACGGTAAACAAGTGTTTGTGTTTCGAGAGACACAGAGTTTCATGTGTCTGTGCTAACAGTGTATGTTAACTTCCTGCTTATCAAAATGTCTTCTTACGGCGGTAAGAGTTCTGCGGTGTATTTCAAAGTAAAAGCTGTGTCTGTTTTATCCTTTGACAAGACCAAACACATTTTTACATGATGCTTTTTTTCGGAGAGTGTTATTCAGTTATTGATGAGACTCCTGTGATTCACAGAGTTGTTTAGTGCTTTTTTCTTATAAGGCAATTATTTATTATACAAGTTGATATGATTGAAAATGTGCAGTGTCTCTGTGGTTTGAATCTCTTTGGCGATTAGACTCCGTCGTGATACTTCAGGGGTACTGAGGGCAAATGCGAGATAGGATATCCCCCCTTGGAGTCTAGACTCTGATGATGGCGAGGAATACTGAAAGGATGAGGAGTAGACTGCTGCTGGGACTCTGATGTGATGGACTGAGGTGCTGCTGAGGTGAAGGGGCAGGAATTCTGTGGAGTTGGACCTGGACACTGTTATGGCAAAATTATGTCATGCTCTTATTATATTATTTTCTTAAGATCATCTCTGTGTTTTTCTGTTGTGCCTTGTTAGTTCATGCTTATATAATAAGAACGTTGTGCTAGACAGGTTATATTTACTGCACCCAGGTCTTTCTTGTTTTACTGATAAAACATATACCAGAATATCTCGTCTGTACTTGTGGTTTCAGGAACTAAAACTTTCCCTTAAAACAGAATTCATGAAAACCTTAAAAACACTTAAAATCACTTTGTACAGATATGACAGTCTCTGTTTGTTGTTGATTTTCCAGCTCAGGTCAGATCAGGTGGAGCAGATGTTGGGTCAGCACTTGGCGGTGTCACCCTGGGCCCTGTGTTGCTCCGTCCTCCTGATGGCCATCGTCCAGGCCTTTGCCAGGCCAAAGCTCCTGTTTCTTCTCTCCAGGTGTCCTCTGAGCTGAACCCCCATGATGCTCACAGTCCCCCCCTCAGTCTGGTCCGACCCACCGGTTCACAGGAAACCAGTACACCGTGAGTTGGATCAGGTTCAGGGAAGTGATCCAGGTCCCTGTAGGAGCTCCTGGTCCTCTGTCCAGCAGCAGACCCTGACCATTCCTGTCCTCCTGATCATGACAGCATGGACACATGGTCCTGCACATGAGACCCAAAAATGTGTCAAAGGGAAGAAGTCCTGAAGGAGTCCAGACCACATCTGTGGTCACTAGTCAGGGTCCAGGACTCATAAGAGAACAGACTGGGAGGACCAGGGACCTGAAGACTCTGTATCTCTGCTCATTTATGTTACAGCTTATAACACAAAACAGTGATTGAATATATTATTTCTTAAATTAGTTATGGTTTAGTTGATCAGTTTGCTACCCAAAATTACAGTCCTATTAAAATCAGTGATGTTATTTTAAAACAGTTTTAAAACATGTAAAATAATTTACAGGTTTTGTTGCACAGCTGTTGCTGCATCTCAGTGAATCATAATTTATTTTTTACTCATTTAAAATTCGTGCACAGATGTTGTAAAATCAATAAGTCATGTGCTTCACAGTTATGATGACAGTATTTATCAGAATAATCATGATTATAATTTTTCCAGAACAGAGCAGCTCTACCTGATTGTATCACAGATGTAAAGAGGGGAGTTCATGTTTGTGGGTTTATGCTTAAAGTGGCTCGTATGCTGGAGTTACTTATTTTAAAGGAGTTTTAGTTGATTATTTTGATTCATCCTGAGTATGAAGCATTGATGAAGGTGCACAGTCAGACCTGCAGAGGGCAGCATGAGCTCTTAAATCTCACTGATGTCATATTTACATGTTTATATGACCTGAAACAGGGACGTCAATATGTCATGGACAAATCAGTCTGTAACAGAGAATATCATATTTGATCCTGCACGCTAGGGGAGGTACTTTTTTATCTGTGTAAGAAATTGTTTTACTTACTTTTCTCTGTTTGTTTCTGTAGATTTGTTCAAAAAACTTAGTTTATAACAAATAGAATAAGTAAATATATTGAAACAAAGACAAGATAAGTCAAATAATTGTACTTGGAACACAGGTAAAAGAAGAACCTTAAAACACAGTTCAGTTTTTTGTCTCACTTATTAAATCTTGCACTATTATTTAAATTAAGTCAGAACTTAAATGTTGCAACATTTAATCCAGATTAAAGCTACACAGTTTCTTGTTTAGTTATGAAACATTTTTCATTGAGCTCAGGAATGTCTGCCCCCCACGTCTAAGAAAACTGGTGACCCAAATATCTGCAAACAAAACTGCAGTTGACCCCAGAAATGAAACAAATGAATTCATCAAACAACAGTGGGATAAATCAAATATGATTAACTAGCATGTCAAATGTTAGCAATTTTAAAATATCTCTTTAAGTGTCTGTTCCGTTGAGGAAGTAAAAGAGCTTTTTGTGGCCTGTTGGCCACCAGTTGCCCATTAATGTGGTCAGAAAGAGTTCCACTTTCTCAAAAATATATTAATTTAACAATCACATCCTTAAAGCCCCAAAACCTCAAATCATCTGATTACACTTAAAGGAAGAATTATCCACATCCAGAGTCCAGAACCAGGACCAGTCCAGGACCAGGACTCAGACCAGCCAAGCAGAAGTCAATCAAGTGTTGTAGCCCAGCAGGGAGGCTTAAAGCAGGAGAGGCTGATCTCTCTGTGACATGGACTGAGGGCCAGGATCACTGGGTGGGAACCAGAGTCCGTCCTGTGGCAGAGACAAGGACAAACAAGGTCAACAAATGAGACAAATAACAGCAGCAGAGGAGGTCTGGATCTGTTTGGATCAGTCTGGACCAGATTAAGACATGGTCTCGCTAGGACTAACACAACCTCATGATGCATATCTGACACAGGGGCTAAGATACGATAAATGCTGAGACTGTTCGATCATGGCAGAATTCCTAACTATGATTATTTTGATAGATATTAAGATCACTGTTTCAAAACCAGCTTATTCACTGATTTTACAGCATGTTCAACATGTGATGTGATCATTGAAAGACTGTCAACACTTTCATTCATTTAGAAGTTTGTCCAGCCCTCATCTGACCAATGAGAGCACTCGTTGTTGGCATGAACAATTCAGTCCAAAACTTGACCTTGGTGACCTGTTGATGATGTTTGTATCAAAGCAACATTTTATCTGGGGAAACAGGGGTGGAGCATTAAGTCTTTCTGCTCTGTTCAGAGGTCTGATGGTTGTCAGTGTGCACAGGTGTGTGAGCTCCAGGAGGAACTGAAGGTGTTTTTGACCAATCAGAGGTCTGATGATGCAAAGTTGCTTACATGTGAGGAGTGGTGTTCATGGCATATATTTCTGATTTAGTTCAGCATCTGAATGACAAACACACAAATACAAGGCTGAAATGAAAACTTGCTCACAAACTCAGACATGATAAATTGATCCTGTTTCATGGTCCAACATCTGGAAAGTGACAATCTCCACATGTTCCCCCTCACACAAAAAGTGACAGCGTTTTGTAAAAGAAAAAAACTCTTTAGATGTTATTTTATTTCCCCTCAACCTCCACCTGTTCCTGTGAAGATTTCATCTTTGTTCCTCCAAACAGACCCAGCTGTTACACTGAGCGAGTGAAACCAAAGTAAAAGAACAAAATCTGTTAAAATACATTTAGTCATCGGCCATGTTGTGTTTTAATGTTTTCTGTCATGAGCGTGTCGTGGGATACTCTGTAAAAAGTGAGCCACAGGTCAAGAAAAGGTTAAACCTCTGATCTAGAGGATATGATTATTTACCAGCTTCAGTTCTTTTTGATACGTCACACATTTAAAAATAAATGTTTTTAAAGATGGAATCAAAAAGTATTCAAGTATCAACAGTTTGGACAACCTTATAGTGTTCATGTCTGAAGTATTAAACTGGTTTAAACTGGTTTAAACTGGTCCACGTCGAGTCTTGCTCTTGTAGTAGATGAACCCGGCCAGAGCTAAGATGATACCCAGGGCCAGTCCAGCTGCTCCGATGGCGATCTTACTTGTCTCAGACTCTGGCATGGACGGATCTGGGGACAGAGGGGGACAGAGACCAGTGATCAGGTGAAAGTATTTAGACATCGGTCGTCTTAGTGCTCTGCATTATTATGAGTCCCTGCAGCTGGAGTGTCAGTATGAAGGAGAGTCAAACTGATCAGGTGGACTGGGATTCACCTCAGAGTTTGTTAGCTTGATGCTAACTCAGAACAGACATTGTCTTTAACAGGCTAACAGATTATCTGAATGCTTTGCAGTCATTTTAACTTTAGAAATGTTTTATTTTCTTTGTAAAAGTGAGAATAGGAAAAAAATGTTTCTTTTATCATTTACTAAAAATATGTCCAGTTAAATAGATTTTTCCCTGAAGAGGAGAAACTTTGCTTGGATGTTCAGGGGCTAATCATTTCAAATCTGGACAAATGCTAATTTTCTTAAAATAAAAACAGTCCAGAAATGGGCAAACAGGGAAATAAACTACCTGCTGCACCACTGTACTGCCCACAAAATGCCTTTAAAACCTTTTAGATTTTTATTAGCTTTATGTAGTTTAAGCTTGACTTTCCAAACAATGTGGATAAAAATAAAAACAACTAAAGCACAGTGCAAGTTTGAGAAAGTTTACTTTTACTGTGATTTACAGCATCCAACTTTTAAGACAGTCTCAGCTCAACTTATTAGATTTCACATTCATAATAGTGATGCAACAGTTAAAAATAAAAATTAATGACATCTTTGGATTTGTAATTTGACCAAGGCATTTTAACTGCAGTGAAAATCTGTTAAGACGTGATAATACTAGAGTTAATTTACTTAAAGGCTCTTTATTGAAAGGCATAATAACCTTTTATTTGACATGACATTTGCTTTTTTGAATCAAATGACATTTTTTTCTGTGAGTTATTCTATGAGTTTGAAAAAATGATAACTATTATCAGAAACATAGAGCTCCTCCTTAACTTCTTTTCTTTTCAGTCAAAATTTTTTTCTGCTTTAATTCTGGCTCAGTTTATAAGATAACTAATTCATATCAGTCATATTTATTGTTAATGGTTAAATATTTGAGAGGGGTCTGGCTGCAGACCTGCACTGAGAGGACCCGCTCCACCGAGAGGACCCGCAGCGACGTTTGTTCTCACGCAGTGCTCTGAGTTTATGCCGTAAAGAGCGAGTGTGGAGAGGTGAGGAAAAGTCAAGTGATTACTTTTCATCATTTTTTAACAGACAGAAGAAGTCTTTATTCACTAGAACATTGCGTTTACCACCATATATCGCCCCGTAACCTTATAAAGAAATGACTTTTGGACCTTTGGGTGTTTTTTAGCGCTGTTATTGTAGTTATGGTAATGGTGGCTAGTGCTAAGTAGGCTAACTTTGGGATTAGCCGTGGATGTATTATTTGGATATATCTTTGATAAAAGCTTGACAGGAGATGGCTTTCAATGTCGTTGGCATTGTGATATGTATGAAAACACCCAAAAACGATCATGTATGTATGATCACTGACTGCTTGATTGGTGTAAGCAAATTATTTAAACAAATCCAAATGATTTTTTTTCTATAGGCCGGTGCGGTTGGCCGAGTGTGGATCACTGTAAAAAGCAGCAGAATGGATGCAGGCTAACGAACATTTGTTTGCAGCCAAAGTGGAGACGCCTGACATTTAACAAATGGACAGTAAATAAAGTGAGGAGGCTGTGTTTGTCGACACCATGGATGCACATGAAGAAAGAATCCATGCTGAAGCCTTTAAGTTTGTCTTTTATAATATTGAAGAATATTGATGTGGATGTTCTGTGAGGAGATAATGGATACTAGAGGGTAGAGAGACCGTGAATACAAAGAAGAGAAAAAATAAAAAGCCATGGCTGAAAGTTTGCTTTGTGTCTACTCTGGTTTCTCCTGTAACAGATGTTATTGGCTGTCTGGCTCATGTAACTCAGTACTCAGTAATTCACTTTGAATAGACAAAGCAAAGTTATTTTAAAATTATCTCTCTCACACCCTCCTGGGAAATACAGGTGGTCCAACAGCACAGGTAAGAAATAGCAGTATAGAAAGCAATATTAATTAATTATTATATGAGTTATGATAAGGTGGAACAATTGCGAACACACAAAGTATGCCTGTGTTAAAGATTTGTGTAAATCAAGAAGTAAATTAATCCAAAAGTGCGTGAGGTTTCATTTTCAATGGTAAATAATGGTATAAAAGCAAAGAACAATCAGCAATTGGTTGGAGTGTAGAAGCATAATGCAATGACACATAAGGTGTTTTAACAGATTTTTTAAAAATGAATTTGTATTGCTAACCAAATTAACAGCTATCCATTTTACTGAATAAATTAAAATACTGGTGTAAAACAATTCATGTTTTAGGGGATAATAACAAAATATGTACATTTAGTCTGTATTATTTATCTGTAAAATAACCCTCGAAGTGGTCATCCTGTTTTGTATTTTCTCTATTTTTATCTTGATATTCACTTGTGTTTTTTTCTATTGTCCTGTTGAATGGGAAATGACTACTTCTTTTTTCATTGTTTTAATTGAACACATGAATACACAAATAAATCATATTCATATGACAATAAAGTATATTCACACGAGATGAAAAATAATCATTTCCAGGTATAATTGCTTTTATTTTAGCTTCCAAGAAATATGCACTTCTGGTACATTCACTTTATTTTGAAATGTTTTGAATCAACTTCCGGTCCTATCAGTGGAGCGGGTCCTATCAGTGCAGGTCTGCAGCCAGACCGTCTTGAAATATTCAGGATATTGTCAATGTATACTGAGGGATTTTACACCCAGATATGTAAGGTATGGTATTATTGTTATTATTATTATTTTTATTATTATTATTATTATTAACCTTTATTTAACCAGGAAAAGACACTCATTGAGATTAAAAATCTCTTCTTCAAGAGTGTCCTGGCCAAACAGGCAGCAGCACAGTTAATAAAGTTACTTACAATAACACCAACACAGACAAATACACAAAACATGTACATTTGACATGGTACTTACTATCTGGTGTCAAATTTATGCTTTTTTTTCTCATTCATCTCAAAATGCCCCTTAAATTTTTGTTGAGCTTTACATTTACTAAGATTTTTCTTTAGAAAAATCTAGAAAAAAAAATCTAGCTGATTTATTTTGGTAGATTAGAGGCTGTTTCTAAAGCAGTAAAGTTCATGAAAAAGAAGTCACAAAAGTGATTTGTTGAACGGGAGACTTAAAATTATCTTTGAGTTTGAAAAATGATAACTATCATTATAAATAAATGTAGGGAGCTCCTCTGTAACGTTTGTCTTTACATTCAGGACATTTTTTCTGCTTTAATTCTTGTTTCTAAATATTTGCTGAACTCATGAATCCCTGTCAGCAGGTAAAAACTGTCCTTTGTGGGGAAAGTCAGTTTTCAGAGTCACACAGGAAACAACAAACACGAGGACAGAAACAAAAGGTTAGAGTCACTCTTTAGAATAAGACGCCTCACAGAAACACTTTATAAAATCAGTATTTATCAGAAACATCTAAATCAGTGTGGAGCACAGATCAAAATCAAGCAGAGGGCTGACTGGGTGCTCTCCTGATGGTCCAGTGGTCCTGTAACTGTGAGACTGAAAATATTTCACTTTAATATTCATGAGATAAAGCAAAGGAGGAGGTGTGGCTGCCTTCATTACCCGCTGTTACACAGATGAGACGAAGCTTCAGACCTGATGACTGATGTTTTCTTGTCTTTGATTTAAAGTCTGATGCAGATTCACAGTCGGCCTCATATGGACCTAACCTGACACCCAGATTATATATATGAGGGAGGCTGAACCTTGAAGCACATATCTACAGTCGATCTGCCAATCACATTCAGAACAGGCCAGTGGGGTGGGCGGGCACTGCTGCTGAGGGTCAAAGGTCATCAGGTCAGAGATCAAACTGTGTTAGAAAGCTGTCAGTGGAGGAGTTTAAGTCTCTTCTCCATGTAGGAATGTTCTCATTGTTGGTTTTTGTTTCTCATTAATGAAGAAATGTTGTCCTGTTCTGATTATACTGTGATGTGACGTCATGATGCCACACCTTCTTCTGTTTGTTTATAATGTGGTTCACAAACAGCTCTCATGTGCACTACCGCCACCCTCTGGAGTTTTTATGACATTACACCCAGGATACAGAGAATAATGAAAGGATATACGTCAAGGGAGAGATGAAGGTACCTGAAATCTTCTCTTTGTAAAAATCAATATGTCAATGACTGTTGAATATATATATATATATATATATATATATATATATATATATATATATATATATATATATATATATATACATATATATATATATATATATATATATATATATATATATATATATATATATATATATACATATATATATATATATATATACATATATATATATAAAAACCATGAGTCAGCATTAATGATGAGTGAACAGACAGACAGGTTCTTACCCCAGTCCAGGTACAGACGTTTCGGCAGGCTTTTGTGCTCCACCACACACTGGATCTTCTCTCCAGACCTGTTAAAAAACACATCCTAGGCTCAGTTACTCTGAACACCTGGATCTGGATCTACATTTGGACATGGATCCACAGAGGGCCCCAATAGTACCTGAATCTAACCCAGCTGGACCAAACTGAACCTGACGCTTCATTATCCATTTTCTTCTGATGTGTCGTTAAAACAAGAGTTGGTTTGATCCAGGGACTAAATTAAGGCTCCAGTATCTGGACCTAGACCTACAGCTAGTCCTCAGTCTGGACCTGCACCTTTGACTTGAACTAGACCTGGATCCACAGCTGGAGTTGCAGCCTAACCTGGACCAGAACCCTGAGTTGTAGCTGGACTTGGTCAGAGGGACTTGGATCTGGATCCATAGCTGAAACTTGACCTGAGCCCATCTGGTCCTGGACTTACTTGGACCTGTAGGTGGACTTGTCATTGAGCCTGGACCTGATCATCCAGCTGTAGTGGACCTGCTCTTGGATCCTGACCTATATCTGTGTCTGGTCCTGGACCTAAACCTGCTGCTGGATCTGTAGTTGGACCTGTGTCTGTACCGGGGGCTGATGTTGGTGCAGGTGGACTCACCTGGGCGTGTACTCCAGGTGTGAGTGGATCTGGTAGTACCAGTCCCCGTTGGCCATCTCATCGGTGGAGGTGACATCAGAGGTGACTTCCTGTCCGTCTCTGAGCCAGAACACTCGGATCTGTTTGGGGTAGAAGTCGTAGACGCTGCACACCAACATGGCCGGATGTCCACCAGCAGAGGGCGTCTCAGAGTGCAGTCTGACGTGTGGCTCCACTGCAGCACACACACACACACACACACACACATTCACACACACACAGGTGTTCATGTTATTTTAGAGTTAACGAGGACATCAGGTTTGACTCTGAGCTGTTTCAACGTTTAATAAATCAAAAACTTTCAGTAAAGACTTAAAACTCTGAGAATTAAAGAGTTTTTCTGAAATTACCTGCTGAACTTTGACCTGCTGCACACAGGTTAAGCTCTTTTTTTAAGACAAAAAACATAAAGCATCTTTTTTATTCTAAGTATTTTTTGTGTAAGTATGTGAAATAAGAAAAGTTTGAATTAAAATGCCCAAACACAGAAATTTCCAGGAACAGCTCACTTTTAGCTACAGCACACAGTTTGATCATAAATGGGGATTTATGATTATTTTTTAGTCTAAGTTGAGTTTTAAGGTGTAACTTGGGTCTGATTTAGAGCAAACAACATAAGAATTTAGGTCAAATTTTATTGTTTTTTTAAAACTGTTTTTTTTTAATTGTTTTACCAACTTCAACCTTTAATTTGATTAAATTACAAAAAAGACTAGACAATATTAAAACAAAAAAATCAAACAATATATCCAAAGTCACATGCTTGCCTTTTAATTTTCTTTACATGTTTATTTTCAATTAATTCGAAAGGATAAATGACAGAAACAACAATCTCCTCTGATATTAAAGTCTGTAGTAACAGAGTTTGAGCAGCAGGTCGTGGCAGAGAGCTGCAGATGTTGACTCAGTTTTACATTCAAGAGTCTCTGAAACATTTTTACTGCAGTGATCAGCGTAATAACAATTTTACAATTTAGAGAGAACTTTTAAGAATAGTTTTTATCAGTTTTAGCATAATTAATTCAACAGAAAATGTTCAATCTGCTACATGTGCAATATCTCTGCTGACTTTTATGCAGCCCACGTTAGTATCAGATATATGAAAGTAAGAGTTAAAGAAATGTGTTGGGAAAACACCAACATTTATCCCACACTCCACATTTTCTGTTATCTGTATATGTTTTCTGATTTAGCACAGTCTCTGTGATTGTTCCTGTTAAACTGTTTAATGAGGCATTACTCAATTCAGCCAGCATAAACCTTTAGTTAAATTAGTCTATTACTGCAACAACCATCCATTACATTGAAAACCGAACTCAAACTGTATTTGTCTCATAAAATAGGGTGTAACTGGTTGCATTTGTGTTTAGAGATATAATGAAATGCTGTAAATATTATGTATTAATGTAAACACATCAAGATTACAGCTTCTTATTTGCTCCTATTATTTAATTTTAGGAAGTTAAAATCTGAAAATGAGAGCATCCAACAGTTTAGACACTTCATTTCTCTCAGCAGGTAAATAAAATCTCTGATCATTAAATTCATGATTTAAATAAACTTTAAATAAATTAAATGTAATGCCTGTTATTCATAAATGAATAAATACCATGATGATGTGATGTTGTGAGATGTCACAGACACTCACCTGATTTAGGCAGAATGAGTTGGTACCAGAGTCTAATGTTGTGTTGGCAGTAAGTGAACTTCAGCTCTCTCCTCGCGTTCAGCTCGGAAGTGTTGTTGTTTGCAGTTGCTGCCACCGTCACTCCGCGCTCAGTGTATCCAACAAACTTCCCCAAACTGCTGCTGAACCTCAGATACTCCTGCCCGTTGTAGTACTGAGAGTAGATGTACTCAATGCCGTTCGGTTCGGTCGAGTTAAACACACAACGGTCCTTGTGATATTGCATATATCCATCTGAAGAGAGAAACACACACACACACATTAATGTACAACACTGAGTGACAGACACTGAGCTGATCAGTAAGGAGAGTGGACTGATTGATTATGATGCATCTGCTGCTGTGATCATTGTTTTAAATATTGATTATTGTTTCTATTGACTATTCATGTGTGTGTGATTATCTTTGATTATTTCTGTCTATTGATCATTTATGTTTACGTAATCATGTGTCAATTGTTAATAATATGTAGCCTATATTGATTATTGATTAAAAAGTGTATTCAATATCGTGTGTATTGATTTTTTTGAGTATGATCATCGATATGTGTACTAATCATCAATGTGCGTATTGATTATAAATGTTTATTTATTAGCAAAGTATGTATTGAATATTGGTGTGTGTATTAAATAACGTGTGTGATGGTTGATATGTCTCTAAATTGATTATTTGTGTGTATTGGTCGTACCTGTGCAGCAGAGGCTGATGAAGAGGAGGTAGACGCTGAGAAAAGTTGAAGCCATGTTTCCCTGCAGACTCCACAAACTCTGACTGAGCACGCTCTAAGACAACATCATCAGGAAAAAGCGTGATGACATCATCACATCATCATGTGTTACCAGGCAGATTAGCTGCTGTTTAAACACACACAGGTTGTAAGAGTCAAATTATATTTGTTGAGTTTTGTTATTTCTCATCAGTACGTCACCTCCGGGGTGGACACCTGGGTGGAGTTTTATGGTGTTTGGCGGGTTACTTTGAAACACAGGTGCTGACGGAGACGATGGGGTTTGGAGTGAGCTCTGATAATGTTTTTCTGTTGACCGTTTCACGCTTTTTTCTCCAGTCATTTCATCATATCACCTTTCTTTTGAATGCACTAATTTAGGCCCTGGATACAACTGTCCATATGTTTTCTTCTTTTTGAATAATAAATTACCTTTAAACACCTAAGCGGATTGAGTCAGCTGATGAACGAGTCACAGATGCAGGCACACTTAAAACTCCCAGCAGCCCTTTTATATTGAAGGAAAGCAGTCGCTACACAGGTGTTAATTAAGAAATGGATGTTCATCTGCAGAACAAATTTATTTTTGTCATTTATTTCCTGTCTGTTTGTAGTTTTATATATTTATGTTATAGCAGGGGTTGTCACTTAATGTCAGGCCAGAACATAATAAAAGGTTAATACATAGAGATGATTGATAATCTTTTTTAAGCAAGGCCTTGGAGTGACGGTGTCACATGACACAGTCCATGTATTTTAAACACCTGTTTCGTGTTGTTTATCATGTCCTGATGAAGACTCTGATGAGTCGAAACGCGTTGACATGTCCCTAACACAATAAAGGATTTTAACTTCATCGGAGTGCCTCGGATTTTTTATGTGTTTTCATTTATATTTATAATTTGGCGATCTCAGAGCATGTGAGCGGCGGAGCGGTGAGATTTCCCGCTCCGCCGCTCACTCAAATCACTCAAATCACTCACTCTACAAAAACATTTCATTCACTGGATAAAAAAATGAGACGATTGCAGGTGACCTGCACTGAGGTCTGAGAGCTTTTGCGCTGTCCGCGGTGCTGATCCGAGTTGTCAACATCCAGTTTCTGACAGACAACAGTGTCTGTTTGATTACACGCAGATGCACTCTGTGTGAGACATGCTTCAGACTCTTGGTGTGAGCGGTACCGGAGTGAAATTGGAGCGGGATGGAGCGACAGATGAGGTGCTGCTCCAGCTTTGTGAATAAACCGCTCCGAGCTCCTCTCACATGCTCTGACTCTCACTACTCCATAGACGTGTTCCCGATTTTTTTTCTTATAATTAATAGATCACTGATGATCCACACCTGAAAAAATCTCACTGAATGTTTCTGCGAGAACAACGAACAGTCAGTGAAGAGTCTGCTCTCAGATAAACTAAGAAACATCAGAACAGATGATAAGACAAAGTTTTCATCTGTTCTGGACTATTGCTCAGTCCATGTGTTCCAGCTCTGCGCCATTTTATTCCTCTTCTGCGGTGGTCTCTGGTATGCGGGGTTGGCAGAAAAATAGCGACCACCCTTTGCTTCATAAGAAATTAAACGTATCTGTAATTCCTGTAACGAGGCCTCGCTCAGGGTGGGCTGCTGTAGCATCAGGTTCTGTGTTATAGGAACAAAGTTCTCCAGCATTGAGCAGCATGTTGTTGGTTTATTTGTGTTTGTTGCCCCTCATCATGTCTGCCTTAAAACTCTCTCACAACAGTAGCACTTTGGTTAATCAGATGTACGCTGAGCAGACTCGTAATTTTAATAAACCATCCTTAATCTGTAGAAATTAAAGTCTCTGTCTCACTCGGTTACATCACTCTGGTGTGGAGGCTCTGAGTGGTTAAAGCAGGCGGTGGTGTCAGCAGGTCAGAGATGCTCTGCCTTTATCTGTTTCTCATCGTCAAAGTTTTGCTTGCTAAGAAAATTAGGAAATACATTTATAATAGTTATTTTTCAAATCATGGTGAGGGCCAGAAATTATTACAGGTGGGCCAGATTTGGCCTGGGGGCCGCTGTTTGCCACCCCTGTTTTAGAGGGTTGGCATCTCTCCCTGATGAGTCCACCAGTTGTCCAAAGGTTCTGGGGTAATACCTGGATCATCTAAGATTGTTCTTCCTACCAAAATGGGCCTTCTCCCTTTGGCTCAGTACATTTGGACATTTACAAACAGCCATCGAACTGTGTTTTGGGACAACTGTGATCACTTGAAAGAGTCTGTCTTTGCTTACCTCTGGGGGTATTTCACAAATCCTAGCTGGAGGATTAAGCTGGGTTTTCTAGTAATCGTGGATGAATTTAGCTGTGATTTGGTTTCATGAAAGTGCAGCTAGTCTGTTCCAGGCTAACAGGCAGGCTTAATTAATCCTGCTGTTCAGACAGCAGCACTCTCGTCTGAAGTCAGCATGTCTCTTACAGTTATAATAATGATAATGATTAGAAGAGGTATAGAAATGATGATATTGATAATAATAATACATTTAATTTAAAAAATACTTTTAAAGAACTAAGAGACACTTTAAAATTAGAATAAAAAAGTAGGATTTAAATCAAAATCAAACAAATGACATGACTAACCATTTTAAGCAAATTATTAAGAAATCACATATTTTCTTGCATTTTGTTTCAGGTTTTAAATTAAATTTAACTAATACAAGTAAGTTTTGCTTAGCTTTTTAATAACGAGGATAAATAATTAGAGAGTTTCAGAAGACTTTGAATCACATTGTTATTAGAATAGAAATATTGATGGCTTCTATTATTATGATGAAAAGATTACTAGCTGTGAGATGATTAAACCTGTCCAACAAAGTTTCCAAAGTGTTTTCAATCAGTCATGAATATGACTATTACTATTTACTATCCACTATTACTATACTACTATATTGATATCTATATAAAACTTTGTTTAATAAATTATAATATGTAGATACCCATATATCTAACTATTTATATAAATTTTATGTTTTTATATATATGTATATATGTATGTATATATAGAATGAATTTACTATTATGAAAATTGTAATAATAACAAAATAGGGATAGGGATAGGATTAAATAAGTTTTTTTACTTCTTTCTACTCCTTTTCGAGCATGTTGGACTCATTATTTTGTTTTTTTTTCTTTTCTTTATTTCTTTATTGATCAATTTATTTTTCATTGCTGTCTCATGCTCATGTCCATGACCATGCTCAAAATAAAGACTTCAATCAATCATGAACATGATATACAAGCAGATCTGTTTTCTCCCTCATTATAACATGCCCTTTCCAAGAGACGTTCTTAACTTCTTTTCTCTCCAGTCAGTCTGTGTGAACATTGATGGGAAAAGTTAAATATATCAAAATAAATGGGGGATCATCAAGGAGGGTAGAGTTAGAAAGAGTCAGGGGGCCAATGACTTGCAGGGGCCCCTAAAAACAATTTTATTATTGATAATTAGTTTGCACAGTTTATTTCATTCTTGGTCAAAGAAAGCAAAAAAATAAAAAAATATATAAAAAATCTTAAAAGAAAAGGAGCAAAAGCAATATGTTTTAACACCGATTAACAAAGTACATTAAAAGACACCAAACTGTAAAGTAAGTGCAGGCTAAAGAAGCCCCCACTTCCCTATTTCTATTAGAAACTGAGATTATTATTTTATTACTTTAACAGACAAAGAAGATTACAAAAATAATGAACCTGACACCATTGTAGAACAGAACAAAACCTTGTGTTCATATTTCATCATATCTCTTCTTGGTTGTTTTCAAAGATTAAGATGGATGAATTTGCCCTTTGACTGGTTAGTGAATGTGTATTTTTGGCTGCCCACACGTTCAGGTGGTCTGCTATTATCTGTCACGCGTCTCTTGCTTTTTTAATCGCAGTGGTCGTATTTCTTTTTTATGCAAATTATATGCTGCATGTGTCTTCTCTGTTTCAATCAGTATATCTGTGATCTTCCCTCACGTTTTTTAAGAAGCCTGTGAACGCTCCTTTAGAGACGGATCTAGACCTATTAGCTCTGCTCCAGTAAAACAGGGTATTATCAAAGTTGAGAAAATTGCATTGTTTCAGAATATTAAAGTCATGATAAAGCCTTATTTTTTAGAAATACTTGTAGAATTTTAGAGAGAAAGCTCAGGCTTGAGTGTGATGACACCTGGTTGTGACAATGTTGTGATACTGTAAGATAAATGATGAAATATTACATATGTACTAATATCTTAGCAGCTGATAAAGATAACTGATGCCCTCAGTGCATACATTTATTCAGATTAAACTTAACATTTAATGGGACTCTTTTTACCTGCTGCTTGAAAGACAGGGATGTGTCAAGCATGATGTCCAGATACTTACCACTTATTTTTTTTAAAAATGACAAGATTAAGTGAATTATCTTATTACCCTTGTCACATTCATTGGACAAATGCCTCAGCAACTTTCTGGCATTTCCACCCTACCTCACACAGAAGATACCTCCTCTCACTTCCCTAAGTGTCAGTCTCCTCTCTGCTTGATCCAAGATCGAACAGGAAGTAGTTCCTGACACTCCGTGTTGAGGATCAGCCTGGAACTCTATAGAGTGGTGAAGGAATGAGTCCAAAAACTTGGAAGTTATTTAGCTTGAAGCACTTCCTGGTTCCCAAGACTGAAAGTACATGGGATTTCATAGCAGCTAAATGGATAAACAGCTGAAATAAGGCTCATGAATAAAATGCATCTGATGCTGCCACCTTTTGAGGTTTAAAGCATTGTTTGTGTTTCAAAGAATGGTTGCTTGCAAACTACTAACAAGGGCTAAAAGAATGAACAGGGACCCTGATTCAAGCATTTCTGTTTATTGTTTAGTTAAAAATTAGAAACTGCACCATTGCCAAAGCTATGAGGACCACCCTGATAACTGGTCATTTGATTAAAACAACAGTATCATGTTATATGTGTTGTTGCTGCTTCTGAGTCAAACTTCCATGTTGAAATTCCATTATAGCTTAATAATACCTCTTAACTCTCACGGTTATCCTAAAGCTTAAAAAAACAATTAATTAATTCTGGACTGTCTGGCAGGCCTACATTTGCAAAATTATGTGTTATATTTTGGTATGGTATTTTGTGTGTTCTTCTGATTTAAAAATGGCAAATCGAAATCATTTAATGTTTAAGCAGTAATTGAAGAGGGGTCTATTGTGTGAAAGCCCTAAAGGTTACCTCTTGGCTAATTATTCAGGACAAACCTAAGTTAAAATTGCTTGTATTTACAATTTACCAGGAATTACTTAGGATTACAGGGGCTGCTTTGAATTAGTTCAAGTCCTATTTTGCAGATCTTTACTAGTTTGTACACTTAAACAAGTCTTCTGTGCACACCAGAGTTGGCTACGCAGTTCCCCAAGGTTCTGTGCTAGGTCACCTCCCTCTTTGTTTATGTTTCCCCCTGACATTATCATGAGGGACCAATTAAAGTCCGGTGTTATGCTGATGATACTCAACTGTACATATCAATGAAACCAGGTGAAACAAATGAGTTATCTAAACTGGAATTGCCAGATGGACATTAGGATCTGGTTGGCCTGGAACTTTCTCCTTCATTACTCAGAAAATAAAGAGACACCTTAGAGAACCCTTTTCGATTGCTTTAACTGTCCTAGATGGAATCAACCTGGCACCACTGTTAGAAATCTTGGGATACTATCCTGTCTCAGAGCGATGCTGAAAAGCTAGTCCATGCTTTTGTTTCCTCTAGACTGGACTATTGTAATTCTCTTCTTTCAGGCTGTCCCAGTAAGTCTCTTAAGACGCTTCAGCTGGTTCAAAATGCTGCAGCACGTGTGCTGACTAGAACTAGGAGAAGAGACCACATTACTCCTGTATTAGCTTCTCTGCATTGGCTTCAATAAAATCTAGAATAGAATTCAAGATTCTTCTTCTCACCTATAAAGCTCTCAGTGGACAGGCACCAGTTTACCTCAAAGAGCTTGTAGTTCCGTACAACCCCTCTAGAACATTACGCTCCCAAAATGCTGGCCTGCTCGTGGTGCCATCAGTCTCTAGAAGTAGTCTGGAAGGTAGAGCCTTCAGTTATCAGGCTCCTCTTCTCTGGAACCATTTACCGACCACGGTTCAGGAGGCAGACACCCTCTCTACCTTTAAGGTTAGACTTAAAACATTCCTCTGTGATAAAGCTTTCAGTTAGGGACCAGCTCATAGTCCATAGTTTAGACACATAGTTAAGATGCAATAGGCTTAGACTGCCGGGGGGATTTGCTACACAGAGCTCCTCCCTCAACCTCTCTGACTCTCTCTTTCTCCCTGTCCCTTGTTTTTTTTTTGCTCTTGTACCTTTCTCTGGTATTTGTCTCATCATTGCTAGGCATCATTGGTCTGGACAGCCTGCTGCTGTGGACCTGCAAAGCTTCAACTACTACAACTGCAATTAGTTATTCTTGTTTCCTTAAGTCCCATAGACATCCCAACATTAACTTCTGAATCATCCGCCAATCACCATGGACTGTATTTCCTGCACATATCACACATGTGACTGTAACTATCAGTCCTCTCCACCTTATAATCATAATAGTTGTTAATATTAGAACAATCCTTTTTCCATGGTTGCTATAGATTATACCACCATATTAATAACCTTTGCAACCATGTGGAAAGGAGGACCTAAGATGCTGCATCTCATGAATGTATATTCAGTGGAGAAAAATGATAAAGACAAATTCATGGTCCAGCCATCCATAAATTATCACTATCATGAATTCTTATTTAGTCCCTCTGACTCTGAATGCTTCTCTATCTTTCTACATCTCTCTAAAAATATCAAATAAATTCAATTACACACAGAAAAAACTTCATTTTAAACCGTTTTTATTTACATGTGATCAATGTGATCATGTTGTGACACTTCATGTGTGTGAAGTGTGTGTGTATCAGAACAGTGTGTGTGAAGAGTAAGCTGGTTGTTGTGTGTTAATACTCAGACACAATTTAAAACTCCTGGAGATTTCTTCTTTCCCCTGTTGATGACATCATCAGCTCCATCCAATCAGCTGCACTCGTTCCCTTTGATGAGGAAGAAGGTCCCAGCAGCCACGCCGAGCAGACCCACGGTCAGACCGAGTCCACAGAAGACGGCAGGTCCAACACCTGGACCAGACACCTTCACCTCTGGAGAAACAAACACATTTGTGATGATCACATCATTACTGACTTTGCCTCACAGAGAGTGGGTGTGTTTTCCCAGCACTGGGGCTCCCTGCATTCTCACACCTGATCCTCATCACTGCAGTCACCAGCACTATTTAGTCTCTGCTCTGACTGATCTCCAGCACCAGGTGATTCCCACATCTCCATGTGGTGTAAAAACAGTAAAACACCCCTAAATATTCAGGGTTAAGTAAAAACTTTACAACATGAAGGGATGTGACGGGGTGAAAAGAAAGGAAACTTCCCTGAGCTGGAAGCTGAAACAATCACCAGGAGAAGGTGAAAGAAAGAGAATGCTTTTTGGAAACTTAAATACATAATTAACTTAGTCATGACATCTGCTAAAATGTGCAAGAGATCAGTTTCTATAGAGAGGACAATACTCTAAATGAGGAAGTTGTTTATTTTTTTACTGTACAAAAAATCTTAATTTCTTTTAAATGATTAGATTTATTGATTCAAAAAATGGGAAACTGATCAAGCTACAATAAATTTAACAGATAAAAAAAAGGAAAACATGATATATAAGTGAGTTTCCTATTTATTTGTAGCGGAGATTATGTTGGGACATTTGTCAACTCAGAATGCTCGTAGCTGTTCAGAGAGAATTGGCCTTTTAATAGACGGAAATGGACAACCCAAGCAAAGTTGGCTGTCTGAAAATTGTGATTTTCTTTCTTAATGTATTGAATTCTTGTTTTATGTGTTTGATGACTGCATGTGTTTGTGTAAAACTGTTGAAAACGCGACACAGTAAACAAAGAGCAACGATACTGAGAGTTATCTTCACGAAGACGAGTGGCAATTTAAACATGGCGGGCTGTGTTGTTCTTTACTACCGCTGTCGCACGGGAAGTGACATCTCCTTCAACCAATCAATGGGCTGCAGTGTTTCTAGCTCCACCTTCTGGGGTCGGATCGGTATGCTTGGCACTCCAATAGAAGGGTCCCAAAAAGTAGGACAGTATGGTTCGCTTATAAGGGGTCCTGTTCCAGTTTTAGGCTATGGAAATGCCCCAAAAAGCGAGCCGTACCGAGACGAACCGAACCGAACCCTCTGGTGGAAATGAGGCTCTAGCCACATTTGACCAGATAGGGACAGGCAATAGGCCAACTTCAAGGCGATGTTCCTCAAAACCAAGTTGCAGCATTATTTTGGAGCCTTAGCACCATCTTCAAAGTGAAGTCCAAGTTCCAGATAACAGAGCAGGTGGGCATCCCAAGCGGGCCATCCCAAGAAGACCGTTTCTTCACCCTGTCAGCACTCAGAAACAAGGTCAAGGTTTGCAGACCCATATGGCCAATGCATCTCTGCTCAAACAATCCAGAACAGGTCTCATAGGGCTGGTAGGAGGCCTATCATGATTGTCCTTCACTGTCAGACCAGTTTTCAGTGGTGTCGGGACCATGCGGAGGAACGTTGGAATCAGTACTGAGTTCAGATTAGGTCTAGTCTTGTTCTTTCGGTCACTACCTATATCTTGTGACCATGACCACTGGTGAGGGTAGAAACGAAGATCAAACGGTAAATCAAGAGCTTTGCCTTTTGGCTTAGCTCCCTCCTCACCTCGACGGACCTGTGAGGAGTCCGCATCACTGCAGGCACCGCACCGATCCACCTGCCAATCTCCTGCTCCATCCTTTCCTTACTTATGAACAAGACCCTGAGGTACCTAAACTGCTCCACTTGGGGCAGGATCTCATCCTCGACCCGGTGAGGGCACTCCACCCTCCAGAGGGAAATCATGGACTCAGATTTGGAGGTGCTGGGGCAGCATCTCCTTCACTGAAAAAAATGAGTTTGAAGAGGGAAATTGACATGAGATTCTGCAACCATTGAAAATCCCCCATCTTCACAGTCTGGGACTCTGTCCGCCAAGATGACACCACTCGCCCCTACAGAGCAGGCTTATCAGAGACCACTTCCAGAGTTTGGCAATGAAGAGGACAGAATTGGCTCCCAGCAGTCCTGACCTCAACCCCGCTGAACACTTGTGGGATCAACTTGGGCATGCTGTTGGTGCCAAAGCAAATAAAACAACCACGTTGGAAGACTTAAAAAACGGGGATGCCATCCCATATCAATATGTGACCAGACATGAGGAGGAGGTGTCAGGCTGTCTTCCACATGCACTGAGGCTCCTGTTTGTTAAATGAATAAATTGTTAAATCGCCAATATGTCTGTTTCTTCAGATTTCAATCATTCAATTCACCAAACACCAGCAGAATAAGCTGTTCTGCATAGCAGAGAAGGCAATGGTAAATTTTTCATGGGCGCAACCCCCATACTCAGCTTTACTGCTCATGCATGCATGTTCCTTACGAATGTGACTCCATTTAAAAGGGTCATAGAAAAATAGGCTTAAGAATAGTATAAGATTTATTGCCAAGAAGCATTGTTAGAACAAACAATAATCTACTTACTTGATTAAATGTGTGTCATTTAGAAAAAAGCACTGATTACAAACACTTGATAATAGATAACATAATGCTTATAATGACATTAATATAAATATAATTTGAGGACTACTGCCCTGAAATCATGGAGCAGTGCACAGCTTATTAAGAGGTGATGTCAGCACTCCACCAGCAGGGTTTCAATCCATTGCTAATGTACACAGCAAAACTTAGAATTACAGCCAAAGATGGTGTGAGGAAGCACTTCGCTTCAGTGAAGGACGCTGAGGACTTTCTGGTGTCACGACACTGAAACTGGACTGATGCATGGTAATTATATGACGCGCGTTTAACACTACTTTTTACACCTGTGCTCTGGCCCTGAGCTAGGGTAATTTGACAGCTGATAGTGGCACTGTTGCGCAGCATATTGCACATGTAGCTCCCAGCTGGGTGCCTTCTATTTTGGTAGCCTACACAGACTCCACACCAAGGATCATTGTCTTTGTTTCTGTTCTTTTGAGTTTTGACACTTTGCTAGGACTGTCTGACTGGTAGCTAAGTTCTTGGCCTTTCTGTTATTAAGCTATCGGGCAATGTTCACAGTGCAGGTGGAGCCAGATGTGACGCACCATTTACAAAGCCAAGGTTAAACCCACAGCCAATTAATGCAAATGATTATGTCCCACGTGACAGTGATTAATGTTGTTATTATAATGATTGTTATTACTATTTTCTTTGTCAAATATTCTCAAATTTTCGAAATCAGGGAGGAGTAGTGGATAACCAGGAAAGTATATGAATGGGGAAGCACATAGGAGGAGTCTGCAGCAGCAGTTGCCGCTTTTGTGGATGCTTTGAGATGGTTCGTTTTTGTTCATTGTTCTTTTGATGTTTTGTGGGGTTATGGGAATGGTTGGGGATGTTGTTATTTTCTAAATGCAGGCTCACATCTAAGTCCATTTACATATTTTTGTCTTTTTCTTTTTTATTAAATGGCAATGGCTACACAGGCTAGTTTGGTGAGCTGGAATGTTAGGAGTCTGAACTGTATTGTTAAGAGGAAGAAGGTGCTTACCCACCTCATACAATTAAAGGCAGATATTGTGTTTCTGCAGGAAACCCACTTGTGGTCTTCTGAGTACTCTAAATTTCTTTCTAGATGGGTGAGGCAGTGCTTTCACTCTACCTTCCGAGCCAGAGCAAGAGAGGTGGCCATTCTTGTATCCAGTGATGTATTGGCTAACATTTACGCCCTGAACGTAGATGATGAGTTGGACTCACATTTCCTAATGATGGACAGGGATTTTAATTGCTGGCTCGATCCGGTACTAGATCGCTTTTCCTCCAAACCAACCACGAGGAGTAAGTCTGCCTCATACATTCAATCTTTTTTGTTGGAAGGTGGAATTTCTGACGTTTGGCGCCGTCTTCACCCAGATGATAGGGCGTACTCTTTTTTCTCCCCCGTGCATCATACGTTCACAAGGATTGATCATTTTTTTTGTTGACAACAGGATTGCTCCCCAGATCAGCTCGTGTGATTATCAGAGTATAGTTATCTCTGGCCATGCTCCTTTGGCATGTCAGTGAATTTCCCCGGGATTCCAAACCCCACAAGGCATTGGCGATTTAATTCTATTCTACTTTCTGATGATAGCTTTATCAAGTTTATGGAGGAACATATTTCTGTTTATCTTGAAATTAACAATACTCTGGACGTATCTGCACTCTCAGTCTGGGATGTTCTCAAAGCCTATTTGAGAGGCCAAATTATTTCATTTACTGCAAACCTGAAAAGAAATTCCCGAAAAGAATAATCAGATCTTCTGTCTGAAATCTGCAACACTGACAGGGAGTATGTGCAACATCACACCTCCGAGCTTTATAATAAAAAGACTGACTTCAAAACTAGATTTGATCTTTTGAACTCATCAAACATAAAATATTCTACTAGAAAACAACAGTTCATTCTATGGCAATGGGGAGAAAATGGGGAAATTACTTGTTAATTTGCTAAGAGGACGCCGAGTCAAACAACACATAGCTGGGATCCTCTCTGAAAACAGGGAAGTCACTTCCAACCCCACTGAGATTAACAATGCTTTTAGGAACTTTTACTCCAGACTATATTCCTCTGAATTTGACGGAGATGAGTCTAGGATTAGCACTTTTCTTGACTCATTACCCATTCCTCCTGTTACACCAGACCTTATTGAGAAGCTAGAGGCTCCTATGAGCCAAGCAGAAATAGCCCACGCCATTTCTTCAATGCAATTTGGGAAGACACTGGGGTCTGACGGGTTTCCCACTGAATTTTTTAAACAGTTCTCAAAACTCCTCTCATCACAATTGGCAGCTGCTCTACTTGAATCACACCAACGTGGCTCACTCCCACCATCACTGATGGAGGCCTTCATATCATTTATTCCGAAAAAGAGGAAAGGCCCAGCTGATGGTGCCTCCTATCAACCTATCTCCTTTCGCTCCTCAACACGAATGCAAAAAATCCGAGCAAAAGTCCTGGCTATCAGACTAGACAAGGCCCTCCCTCCATCAGACTGGCTTTATCAAAAACCGCCACTCTTTTTTCAATATTTGACACCTTCTCGATGTGTTATATACACCTTCCCATAACAAAATCCCTGAATGTATTGTTTCTATCGATGGGAGAAGGCATTTGATTGTGTCAAGTGGAGATATTTGTTTCTAGCTCTGCATAGGTTTGGCTTTGGCCCCATGTTCATAGGCTGGGTTAAGTTACTCTACGCTGCCCCTACTGCAACTGTGCAGATGAATAGCATAACATCCCGAGCATTTGACATCCCGATCATGTTTGGTTTAGAGATAGAGCCGCTTGCAGTTGCAGTTGCACCCAGGGAAAGCATTGACATTGCTGGCATTCATGGGGGCGGTGTGGAACTTAAAGTCTCTCGTTACGCTATATTACCTCTTGCTGTATATCTCAGACCCATTTAACTCTCCTGCTGCGGCGTTGTCCCTGTTTGAAGAATTTGGACCTATGTCTGGCTACAAAATTAACATACACAAAACAAAGCCATTTCCAATAAATGATGAGACCCTAGATGCTGATTATAGTAACATACCTTTTAAGATTGAGAAACGGCAGTTCACTTATTTAGGAATAGAGGTCACCCACCTAAATTTAAGAACCTATTCCGTGAAAACTTTCTAACTCTTCACAATCAGGCGAGATTTCCTGACAACAGTGGTCATCCCTTGCACTGACTCTAGCTGGTCGTATAAATTCTGTAAAAATGAGTGTACTACCTAAGTTTACATATATATTTCAATCTTTACCTGTATTTGTCCCCAAATCTTTTTTTTACTTTGTTGGAATCAACTATTTCCGCATACACATGCCAGAATAAGAAACCCTGAGTAAACAAAGCTGTGCTCCAGTGTTCGAAGTGTGACGGAGGCATGGGACTCCCTAATATGGGCTCATAGTATCGGGCAGCGAACACCCGTTCTCTCGCATTTTGGCATAGATACAATTTCTGATCTGACAGCCTAGAATGGTGAACAGTGAAGCTTAACTCACTCCTAAATGTGTCACTCTCTGCATTGTTCGGTGCCCCGTTCAACCATCTGATACCCAAACAAATAGAAAACCCGGAAGTGCGTTCCGCTTTGAGGATGTGGACCCAGTTTAGGAGGACATTTGGTTATGCTGAATTTTCCATTCTCAGCCCCTGTGCCTCCAATCCCCTTTTCACTCCATCTCAGTGTGATACCGCCTTCATGGACGGGCATAAAAAGGGCATCACTTCATTCTCCCATTTACTCAAGGGTAACAGTTTTTCTTCTTTTCTCTCTGAGAAATTCCACTTGCCTAAAACACATTTTTTCTGTTATTGACGCGACAGAGATTTCATGCGTTGTATTTTATCATGCTTTCCCAATAAACCTGGTCCAAAACCAATTGACATGTTTCTCTCCTTTAAACCAACATGAAAGGGCGCGCTCTCAACACTGTACCAGAATGTTGCCACGTTTGACATTGGACAGGACCAGAAAGGGGTGGGAACGGGACCTAGAGCATTTGACATATATACATATATATATATAGATAGATAGATAGATAGATAGATATAGTAGTAAGTAATGAAAACTCATTCAAATAACTTTGTTAAACACTGGAAGTTAAGACCAGAATCTATTTAATATGTGCATTTGTCTGTGTTTAATTAAAGTTTTCTCACCGTACATCCTGGTCAGTGGTTGGTCCAGGGCCATGTGACTCACAGAGCAGCTGTAGATGTCTCCCTGTTGAGGGGTGAACTCCAGTCTGGAGAACTGGCTGAAGAGTCCCTCATTGTTTGCGAGAGGAACATTGGTGTGGACTCCTTCAGTCACGTTCTGTCCGTTCTTCTTCCAGTGGATCTCCACAGGAGCTGGGAAGAACCCGGTCACATGACAGACCAGGGTGTTCTTCTCTTCCAGCTCCACCTCGTCTTTAGGGTAGAGAACAGGAGTGGATGGAGCGTCTGCACAGAGAGTGAACATGTTTGCTGTGATCAGAGGAGGAATCATGACATAACACAGGATCTGAGGCTTTCATTAGAGCCACAGCGAGCTGATGTCAAAGCCTGTTGGACAAAAGTTTGTGCTGTCAGTGCTACACAAGGTTATGATGATCACTTGATGATCAACTTTAAACTTCAGTAGTGGCAATAACTAATGACCATGTAATATCTCTCTGACAAAGGACTTACATTGTTAATCAGACATTTAAATACATTACAACTTGTGTTCATCTGTGTGTAGAAATACATCTGTCCTCAGTTGAAATATTGTAGTTACACTTGCGTTCGATTACATATTCTCATTTTTGTCTTAGAACACATTGAGGTGTTGTTGGCGGAGGGGCTTGTAACCAATCCACTGTAGTGTTAGTCACAGTTTGTGTGGTGTTTATCTTTAAGTCTCTACTTAGTAAAGGGATGCCACAACTAATCAATGTAGTCAACAAAATTTGACAACACAAATGCTCAAATGGACTGTGGTTTAGTTACGTCTTCCCATGTTTTAAATGTAATGCGCTGACATAAAATTGTTTCCTGGAGCAGTTTCTTCTGTGGACTGAGCGATCGTACTCCTCTGACTATCTTTTTTGGGAAAGCGTCATCAAAATGCAGCTGCAGAGGAAACAACTGTACAGCAAAGCAGCAGTAGCCACTGTTAGTATACTGTGCCCTAAACCTTCCTTCTTTCTGCATATTTCATTCTCTACACTGATGATAAAGGAGTTAAACATCCTCACATCTGCTCTTACTGTATTGGGAGACACAATGAAGACTTTCTGTATGCTCCGTGGCTTGAGTTGCACAGCTAATGAGGCTAAAGTTGTGGCTAATTTAAGAGCACACAGATAAAACTTAACATCCATCCTGCTATTTCTCACCGCCAAAGATCATGTTTTTAGTGCCCCGTATGTGACAACAAAATCCAAACTCAGTCACCGTTACCTTCACTCTGTTCTCACTCAGCAACAGATTGACAAACTTGTAAAAAGGGATAATTTTTGGTGTTAGAGTATGTTTAGTGCTGCTTAAGCACTCATGGAGAAGGCACTTTGTATATCACTTCACAGATCATAAAGATGTGTCATTGAACAATCCAAAGTTTAAGCCATGCAGTGTTTTCTCTCATTTACATTTAAGTCCTTCACTTTAAACATATTCCCTCCAATGACCCCAACCCCATATCTTTGACTTCCTCCACTCCTATCACTAAACGGTACAGCAAAATTTAATCATCACACTCAAATTTTTTCATGCTAAGTTAACAAAAGTTATTTAGAGAACATGAGATATGTATGGCTTTAATTAAGATTAAAACTGCATTTTTAGTTTGAAAGGGGTTGGTCAAATGCAGGAGGTAAATAATAACTGTTATTATTTTCATGTTTCATTAATTGATACATTATAACCCTAACATTACAAAATAACAAGACCTGTTAAGTAATAAATAAACAGCACCTGACTCGTCGACTAATTGATCCAATAGTAAGTGACTTTTTCACGATAGAAATAGTTGTTAGTTACACCTCCAATTTGGTACATTTTTAGATGGTTTCTGATATAAAAGCAACAGAGGATCCACAGGAATACAGACTTACTCATCTATGATTTTAATACCATCCTCTAACTCCTTCCAAACAAAAGTCCTAAACAATAAATGAACTAGAAAACACTCTGAGAGCACAAACCTCCACCAAGGTAGCTCACATATGTCTGTTACATCTATAAGCAACAGTTCAATGATAAAGTTACCATCATAATATGATTCATGACCCTAAAAACCCATACCTAGCACTCAGAATCATGTTGATATCATTATTAGTTAAACAGTTATTGAGCAAAAATGATCGTTCACTAATGGTGGTTATCTGGATCACCACCAAAATCACCAAAAGGTTAGGCCATTACCAACATCTGAAAATTTCAGCAAAATCAGTCCAGCAGTTTTAGACAAACAAACAAACAATTGCCAGCAAGAATAAAACCTCCTTGGTGGGGGTAATGACCTCCCATTATCCCACAGTTTACTTCATATAGGGTCGATGTTGCACCTAAACATGTAACAAACACAAATAAGCTAGTCCATTTTATATTCCAGATAGCAATTTCTTGTAGATGTACTTTACATCTGCATGAAAAATAAAGAGCATGCCCTTTACTGTCTGCACACAACACTCAGCATCTGTCAGAGATCTGGATGAAAACTGCTGCTTACATCATAGGATATTCCTGCAGGCTCTGATGAAGCAGAGAAGTTTTAAACTAGAGGATCATGCTTTTTGAGGTGAGGGATTTATCCTGAGCTGGCTGCCATTAAAACTCCTCATTGTTCAGAGGAGTTAGCATAGGGGTTCATCTTCTCCACTGAGGTAAGGAATGAATCCTGTAGGACGTAACAAAGCCCAGTAAGCCATGCACTATCTTTATGTCTGTAGGTAAAGCCATAACCCCAACTGCTCCCACTTTTGTTGGGTTTTACTTTAGACCTTCTGCAGCCAGAAAGTGACCCACATGTAGCACTGGGGTTGTTCACATGTGACACTAGCTGTAGTTAAGTTCTTTCTTGTGGCTGTTATAGGGGGAGTTGGCCCTTTTACTGGGCTGTTTGAAGCAAAACAGCCATAGGTAGCTGCTGGTGCCATAACTCGAGAGAAAGAAAGAAGTGCTGATGCAGTGGACTTTTTGTCTAGTTCATCAAAGTGCTCCATCATGTGAAGGAGACGTAAAACACACTAAAGGGCAGATGGTACTTACAGATAATGATAAAGCAGAAAAGGGCTCTTAATTCTTGCAACTTTAATAAAAAAAAAAAACAACAACAAAAAAAACCATAAGCCACTGTCGAGCGAAGTGAAAACCGCTTGCCATAGACAGTGGGTTGATTCTGATCCTGCAGCCACAGCAGAGTACTAAAGCTAAAGGTGGAGTAGTAAAGTAAAACTGTAGATGAAGTAACATTAAGTACATACTGCTCTTCTGTTTTTTATTACCTTGTGGAAATAAATGTTTCATTAAAATGCTCATCTGCTATCAGCGGCATGATGATTACCAAGTTCAGTGAAATGTCTGTTCTGAAGGTCATGAATGTGTGTTTTCAGTTTAAACTGTGATGTTTCTTTCCAAAATGAATTACGAAAAACTGGTTGATTCAATTTCCCTGTCTGTTGAATTTGTTGTTTGAAAGAACCACAAATGTGTGTAGCACAGTTTATGATGACATTTCTTTTTATTTCATGAAATTTTTGCGTTTTTTTTTTTTAAATGTATGATGTTTTTTTTTTTAAAAATCTGTTTTTTAAATGTATTTTGTATGGATTTTTTTTGTGAGTTGATCTCTTTGAAACAGATTGTTGGTGTATCAGAACAGAAGAGGATGGAAAGTTACTGCTTTGCAGTAAAAACAACAAAATGTTTTGAGACTGTATCACGTATCTGTCCAGTCTACAGCAAATCCTCTGTCCTGGCAGTAAAGTATGTTTTACTTAGAAAATAATTAACCAGTGTCTGAATTCTAAATAAAGTATCTCACTTCTGCAGCTGTAGCATTTGTCACAGATATTGTATGCCTCATTGAGGCATGTTTTTTAACTCTCACCCATCCATGTTCTGTTATACGCATATGCAGCTCACAGGTCCAAAAAAACCTCGTCTTTGGCCCTACCTGAATTCAGTGCACATTTTTGTCTTGCAAAATACATGCAGCTGTGCAGCTGGTACTTTGGATCAGTGGATTAAGCAGCTGAATGTAGCTGTCTTGTTCATTAACTGTGTCAGGGTCCATGTCTGTGACGGTTTGGTGCCACTTCCTCTGTGATACCCCCCCACTTTTACCTTTTCTCTTATGGGGCTCAGTGCTGGATAGCAAAGTTTGCAGGGTTCACTATTTTGGTTCAGAGGAGGTGAAGACTTCACTCTTATGGTCGCAATTTGTATCAAGTGATTTTTTACTGACTTACAGCCAAATAATTGGTGTGTGTGCGTGTGTGTGTGTGTGTGTGTGTGTGTGTGGGGGGGGGGTCTGAGTTTCATGCAGATTCAGAGGGGAGGGAGGCAGTGGAGGTCAAAGAGCAACACAGAGTCAAGGGTAGCAGTCATAATGGCTGCTTGTGTTTGTGTATGTAATATTGTCGATTTTAATATCTTGTTCAAAAATATATCATTATATCTTAAAACAAAAAAAACCACCCAGACTCTCACTTCAGTCGCACACAGAAACATCACTGGACTCATTGCCTGTATCTCTCTGAATCTGGTGTGTGAGCGGCCAAATTCCAGATGTTACATACTGTATAATAAGGCTTCTCCACTCTCTTCAGCTGCAGTGTTTCTTCCTCTGTAGGGCTCACTCTCTCATCACGAATGACTGACAATAGCAAAAAATATCACAGAGCTCAGAAGAAGAGGAGCTCTTAATAAAAAAAATAAAATGGAAAGGTAAATGCTCAATGCATTGACATTTTGTGAGGCAGATTAATTAAGGCAGTCGTTAATTAATGAGTCTCTTCACACATGCACAAAACACTAAACTGGACAGAGCCAAGAAACCAATGTCTGTTCAGCGGGGCAGGCCAGGGTCAAGGGCTACACGCACAACCCCCTCAATACCCCCATCATAGGTAAGGTACAGTGATGTCAAGTCTGCACAAGTGTGCATCAGCATTACCTATAAACTATGAAAAACTATGTGATGATGAGTTGAATTTGTCCTGATCCACCAACAATGTTTAATGTTAATATAATAAAGTAGAGAATTACCTTGTGATATCTAAATCGTTTAAAAAATCCATGTTTAGAAAACGTTGTAAAATGAGTAAAACGATATACATGAAAATGTTTTGATATTTTATTAAATTCAAGTAACTGCTGAGACTAAATAGCACCAATAAATTTTATTTTTATTTTTTCAAACTTCATTCGTGGCACAGTGATGATTGTTTTAGATGAGGTGTAATCTAAAATATTTCAGACATTAGTGTGAGGTGCGCTTGTCTTTACCTCTCTTCAGTTTTTGGTCTTTGAGGGCTTTATAATTGTCCTCCAGGTTGGTTTTGCAGACCACTTGGTTAGCCTCAGCTTGGGCATAGCCTGGGTATTCTATGGGATCCACAAAGTCCGGCAGAGCCACGAATCCTTCTCCTTTCTCAAAATCTGCGTACCAGATCTCCTCATCATCCAGAGCGAGCACAGATGCTCCAATAGTGTCTGAACAGCCATGGAAAGCGAAGTCCTCATGAAAATCTGAGGAGGACACAGAGACAGACACATCATGTTTGTTTGTTTGTTTGTTTGTTTGGTCCTAAGAGTCCGTGAACAACAAACTGTCGATCAGATGTTTACTAAAGAGACAGACTTACAGTCAGCTGAGACCGCCAGGACACCGAACAGAACCAGAACCAGAACCATCTTCATCTTCACAGACCTGAACTAGCTCTAGACCTGATCCGACCCGAACATGTCTGAGGACTCTGAGACCTGTCTGAGGACTTGGACTCTCAGTAAGACCTGAACTGGTCTGTTGAGGTCTGACAGAAACTTTTCAGCAGCTGAACTCTGAGACAGAAAATCAACCAATCAGCCGCTGTGACGTCACTGGTTACCGGGTGAAGGCTGACTGCTGCTCAACATGAACTGAAGACCTGATCACCTGATCAATAATCAATGATCTGTGTGTGAGGTCTGCAGATAATCAAGATCAATTCAAGTGTTTTTAAACTTTAAGGTTTTATTGAAACTTTTGTGACGATAATTAAAATGTTTTAATTTAATGACACAGAACAAATGGAAAGTTTTATATTTTACCACTTAGTTTTTTTTATTTAATTTTCATCTTTAAACATTTGTCTAATTTCAAATTTAATTCGAATTTTCACTTTTACACCTGTGAATATTTTTTCATATCACTGATTTTTTTGCAGCTATTAACAGAGCACATATCTGTCTCTTGATTTAACATGTCCTTCAGAGGAATTTAAATTGCAACAGTAAAGCATCATGAAGCTCATATTTGATCATATTTTAGTATAGTTTGTAAGGTGCTGTGCACATCTTTCCAAAAAATTCCAATTTTATGACATTTCCAAATATACTGGTTTTTGCTTTAGATTTTTGGAGAGACATTTTTTTTTTCCAGGAGAACTCCCTCCAGTTTCACCAACTGGTTAATGTTCAGTGTGTTTTATATTCCTCCAGTCATCATCTGATGTTGTTACACTGAATTCAAATCCCCATTTTTCTTTAATATACTGAGTTGAGTGCTTGTTGAAATCAATGTTTTATATAGATATGATTTTTATTTTGATTCCTTTGTGCAGCCATAAAATAATAAAATTTGTAAATTCTGAAAACTGAGTATCTCCCCGTCCTTCCCGAGTGTATTGTGCTGTGATTGGAGATCCATTACTTGAGTCCTTTGTCAGAGGAGGTTTGTCTAAACTGAGCGTCAACGGTTATCCACCTTAACACTTTACGCTCTTTCTCAGATTTATTATTTTTCATTAAGTTAAACCACTTAAGATGAATTTCACTTATCTCTTTCTAAAACTATTTATCATATAAATATTTTAAAAAAGTCATAAGTCTTACCAATCAGGGTTGGAAAATAGGTTATTACCAAAATGCTCATGTAGTTCAGTGTATATTTTTTTATTGTTGGTTTGTACTCACAGTTTTATGCAGAACAATAAATTCAAGTTTAATCGTAATACAAATTTAATACTAATATTATTTAGTGTTTTTTTATTCACATCAGTCAATCAATCTATATTTGTATAGCGCCAATTCATAACAAGTGCTATCTGAAGACACTTTACAATAGATCAGGCTGAAGACAAACTCTTCATTTTATGGATACACATATATGCACAGATACATTTATACAAAAATGGTGGTTAATAATAGATAAAAATTTACTGAAAATTAACTAATGAAAATCAGACATTGCTTCTTAATTGTGGTTTAATAGAATTATTTAAAAAAACAAACAAATGAAACTGGCCTGGACAAAAATGATGGTACCCATAACTTAATGTTTTGTTGCACAATCTTTTGAGGCAATCACTGCAATCAGGCGATTTCTGTAACTCTCAGTGAGCCTTCTGCACCTGTCCACAGGTATTTTGGTCCACTCCTCATGAGCAAACTGCTCCAGCTGTCTCAGGTTTGAAGGGTGTCTTCTCCAGACTGCATGTTTCAGCTCCTTCCACAAATGTTCACTAGGATTTAGATCAGGGCTCATAGAAGGCCACTTCAGAGGAAGGACATTCTCCCAGAAGCTTTGTGGCTTGTCAATATGCATTTTGGCAAATTCCAGTTTCACTTTTTATGATTTGCTTTCAGCAGTGGTGTCCTCAATTAAGTCCACTTTGGCTCAAACAGTGATAGATGGTGTGATCTGATACTGATGTACCTTGACCTTGGAGTTCACCTCTAATCTCTTTGGAAGTTGTTCTGGGCTCTTTGGTTACCATTCATATTATCCGTCTCTTCAGTTTGTCATCAATTTTCCTCTTGCAGCCTCGTCCAGGGAGGTTGGCTACAGTCCCGTGGACCTTAAACTTCTGAATAATATGTGCAGCTGTAGTCACAGGAACATCAAGCTGCTTGGAGATGGTCTTATAGCCTTTACCTTTAACATGCTTGTCTATAATTTTCTTTCTAATCTCCTGAGACAACTCTCTCCTTAGCTTTCTGTGGTCCATGTTCAGTGTGATACACACCACCATACCAAACAGCACAGTGACTACTTTTCACCCTTTAAATAGGCAGACTGACTGATTAAAATTATGGAGACACCTGTGATCAGGGCCGCCCCTGGCTAAAATTGGGGCCCTAAGCAGAATTTCATTTTGAGGCCCCCCCCATCACCGCTAGTAAGTCGATCCAATATAGCAATCAGATCAAAGGAAAGCCTGCTATAACCCTGGCCCAACATATGATCACCAGCTGGTCAACTAACCACTCCTTTTTCAACAGAGATGAATGTATATGCAGTTAACTAGAACTGAGCATTCAATAAATGGAAAATGTAGGGAAATTTAATCTCCAGTCCACATCTAGGTAGAATTATCATCTCTCATGATTGCAGGCTAGCAGCTGGGGTGTTTATGCCACAAAGTTTTTCTTTTTTATTTCAACAACATATAAACCCATCTTCCAGAGGTGTACTCTGGTTTATTCTAGTGGCTATACTCTGACATACTCTGGTGGATGTTTGTCTGCTTAGGTCTCCATACACATAAGACATTTTTGCCACATTTTTACCTGATTTATACACCGTCCACTGAAATCAGCTCTGAGACCAGTTATGGGCCTCCACCCACAGGCTGAGAACAGCTCCACTAGTAGACTGTATTTGAAGCTTGATCCTTCAAAGATTTTTCTGATATCATGGAGAATAAGTGATGGAGGATCCCTCAGGATGAATTTATTATTTAGAAAACAGTGAGTGAGTGAAAACAAGAGCTGGACTGATGAAGAATGTAGAGTTTTGATGAATCAAAGGCTGACTCGTCATTTTTTTAATTCTTTGTGTTCACTTAAACCGTACACATGAGCTATCAAGACACTGTTTGAATTATAAAATCACACAGAGTGACTGATGATCCCTCACTGTCCCTGAGCTGTGCATCTATCTGCATCTTTACGCTCACCGGCAGATGGAAGTGCGTGCGTTAAGACGCTGAGCAGTTTAGATCAAATGTTAACGTGCATCGGCTGCACTGCAAAATGACATTACTGACAGACAACAATGGTAACAGCCACACTTTAAATGGAAAATATCAGGCCTGTAGTCCACAGAGTGGATCTTGGCTGCATCAGACAGCGGAGGATGCATCCCCTTGTGCAAAATGGGGCCCCCCACGGATCGTGGGGCCCTAAGCACAGCGCGTGTTTTGCGTATAGGGAGGGGCGGCACTGATAACAATATTTACAATATGACTATGATGTGACTGTGTGACAGTAGAGCACATTTGGTTGGTAAATAATGACAGTAATGACATAATTCCAAAAATGATAATAAATAAAACTAAACCAGGAGCACGAGATGCTGAATCAAAGTCACCATTAAGATCATTACTAACAGCTCATTAAACTGTTTGTTTGTTTTTGAAAACATTCATGCAGTCATTGTTTTTTGTAACAGAGGCAAAAAAAAGGCCTGTACATGATCCCCTAACAAGTAATTAAAGAAATAACTGAAATGAGGAACACTTAGGTGATCAGGGGCAGACCCTGGAGCTCTGGAGGCTCCCCCCTCTGTGCATGCCTGTCCTTCTCTGGGGGTCAAACATGAACAGTGAAGATTTCTGACTGATCAAATCTGATCTAAATCACCCTTCACCCACAGAGTTTATCACTCAGGGGTCTGGAACCTGTCCCAGCTGATACTGAGGGAGAGGTGCGGCAACACTTTGGACTAGTCATCAGCCAATCACAGGGCTGTCTTATCAGTTAAAAAAATTGCATCACTTTATTAAATGCTACCTTGAGACTCAGCCGAGGAACATCTGTTAAAACCTGTTAAATCATCTACAAACAGCCATTCAGGATTGCTGAACAGAGTCTGCATTAAAGTCATAATCATAAATTAATCTGATACAGAAACATCAGACAGACTCTGGTTAATGGGTAAACAGATTCGTTTGAAAGGTTGTTTTTGTGGTCACCATAGAAACCGTCCTCACTGATGATGCCTTCAGGTGTCAGACTATAACCAGGAAGTTACAGCATTCACCTCTGACACTGAACAACAGCTTTAACACTGAGTCAACGTGAGGACGCTGACATTTCCTACAGTGTCCGAACACAACAGCCTCTGTGGAAAGTCCCCACTCTATACTTTTATGTAGATTTTGGTGGTAAACCAGATAACTGCCATTAGTGAACAATGGTTTTGCTCAATAACTGTCTGACTGATATTGATATCAACATGATTCTGAGTGCTAGGTGTGAGTTTTCAGGGTCATGAATCATATTATGATGGTAACTTTATCATGGAACTATTGCTAATAGATGTAACAGCAATGTGTGAGCTACCTTGGTGGAGGTTTGCGCTCTCTTAGTGCTTTCTAGTTTCATTCTGTGATCATTATAGCTGTTTTACAGCTTATGGCATTTCTGCAAATATGTTTTTTAACATAATTTTTTTTATCTAACATCGCTAAGTATAAACAGCCACCATCAATATTTTTTTCTGCAAACATTTTTTAAACCACTTTAGCTCTGCTAAAGCCCCCTAGCATATTTATGGAGAAGAGAATTGGACCTAGTACAGAGCCTTGAGGAACTCCTTAACTTATTTTAGTGTACACAGAGGACTTATTGTTCACGTGTACAAACTGGTATCTATCAGATGAGTAGGACTTAAACCAATTTAAGGCATTTTCTGTAATCCTGAGTAATACCTCTAATCTCTGTATATGAGCATCATGATCAATGGTGTCAAAAGCAGCGCTAAGATCTAACAAAACAAGTACTGAGAGAAGTCCCTCATCTGAAGCTGAGAGTAGATCATTAGTTAACTAGAGCAGGCTCTGTGCTGTGATGAGCTCTAAATCCTGACTGAAGTCCTCAAAAAGGCTGTTGTCTTGAAGGAAGTCACATAGCTGATTAGCCACTACTTTCTCCAGGATCTTTGAGGTAAATGTAAGGTTTGATATAGGCCTGTAGTTAGCTAATGTTCCCAATTCGAGGGTAGGTTTTTTTAAGAAGAGGTTTGATTACAGCTACTCTAAAGGACTGTGCTACGTAGCCTGTTGATTGAGATATACTGATTGTCTCCAACAAGGGAGAACTAAGAGAAAGGCCTCCTTGAACAGCTTAGTTGGGATCGGGTCTAAAAGGCAGGCTGATGGTTTGGAGGAGGAGACAAGAGAATTTAGTTCCTGAAGGCTAATTGGAAAAAACACATTTAGGTTCAACTACATTTAATGGTACGAGAGCTAGCCACAAGCTGATCTAGCTGAGAGGGGCTAATATCACAGTTATCAGTTGGCCAATTTATTGAGTTTAAGGCAGCAGGAATGGCTTCTTTAAATTTAGCCACAGCACCTTTGGACAGATTTCTACTCTTTACTGTTTATTACAAAAAGCAAAATCCTCTAAGAAGATGTTAAAAGTTACGAAGAAGTGATCAGATAACAACAAAGGATCCACTGAGCAGAACAAAAACATTTGTTGATGCTGCTTTTAGCTGTTACGCTCCAAAACTGTGGAACAAACTACCAGAGGGTCTGAGACAAGCTGCAAATGTAAAAACTTTTAAACGCAATCTAAAAACTAATTTATTCAGCCTGGCTTTTATGTAGAACTTTATCACTTTAATGACTATTATAGTTATTTATTTCTGAGTAGCAATTCTTATCTTATCTTTTTTTTCACAGTTTTGTTTATTAGATTTGTACACATAAAGGTCATCAGTTCATAGTATTTATAACTGACAGTGTAATCTTTTTATCAAATTTTAGTTTAATATTTTACTGTCTGATGTTTTATGCTTTAACCATTTTTAATATTTGCTGAGATAATTTTTATCTTCTTACATTATATCATTTTAGGTTTAATTTTAATCTTTTAACATGTTTTTATTTATTTGTTTTAAATATATTTTTAGTGTTTTTGTCTGATGTTTCTTGGTTTTGTTGCTTTGCTTTTTCTCATATCTATTCTTCTAAATTTTATTATTTATTTCACTTTAGCTTCTGTGGTGTGCATTGGTCTCCAAATCCTCTTGACATCCTACCAATTATTCATTAATACTACAGTGGGATAGTACTTAATAGATGGACCTCTGCTGAGTGTTTATTTGCTGAGTGGTTGAAAGAAAAGATTATCATTATTTATGTATGTGTATATGTATGTATGCATATATATGTGTATGTGTGTATGTATGTGTGCATATGTATATATGTGTATGTGTATATGTATATATGTGTGGGTATATATATGTATACATATATATATTTATATATATTTATATGGCTTGTCAATTTTGTTTTGTTTTGATGTAAAGCACTTTGAGCTGCTAGTCAATTTGTATGAACTGTGCTATATAAATAAACTTTGATTGATAGATTGATTTTCAGGAAGGACTTTTAGTTTATTAACATCAAGGTCATATGCTAGAACCAAATCAAGAGTGTGATTGAAATGATGAGTAGCTTACCGAATTTCCCCTTGGGGATTAATAAAGTATTTCTGATAGCTTCATGAACAGCCTGAATAAAACCAACTGAGTCTATTAAGGACATAAAAGCTGAGCTAAGGCTATCACTTTCTTTGTCAACATGGATATTAAAATCACCTACAATAAGTATTTTATCAGAGCTAAGGACCAAGTTTGATACGAACTCAGAAAATTCTGATAAGAATTCAGAACAAGGGCCTGGAGGACGGTAAATTATCACAAATAGGTAAAAATTAAATTAAATAAATTAAGAACAAGGCTTTCAAAAGAGGAGTAATTAGCCTTTGGTCTAGGATTGATTTGGAGACAAGAATGATAAATAGCTGCTACACCACCACCACGGCCTGTGTCGCGGGGTATATGAGTATTTGTGTGACTGGGAGGAGTGGATTCATTTAAACTGACATATTCCTCCTGGCACAGCCACGTTTCAGTTAGACAGAGTCAATCAATGTGATTTTCTGATATAAGGTCATTCACTAGTAAAGATTTGGATCTCAGTGATCTAATATTTAAGAGACCACATCTAATTATCTGATGTTTTGAAGCTTCTATATTTGAGGTTTTGATTTTAACCAGATTTCTATGATTGACACCTTTTTTATTTGTTTTTGTGCTAACATCTATGTGGCGTTTGGGTCAGGGGACAGACACAGTCTCTATAGAATGATATTCATCACTACTACAACTGTCATAGCAGTTATCATAGTGATGAACACAACTGTCATAACAGTAATGGGTGGATAACTGTCCTAAAGCAAGCGCAGAGGAGCGTGGAGGACTGCAGCTCTGCAACATGGTCTCACCTCTGAGAGGTCAAAGGTCAGACTCTGCCATGTTTTTAGATAGGAGAGATGCTCCAGCCAAAGTAGGATGGATGCCATCTCTTCCTATCAGACCAGGTTTTCCTCAGAAAGATGTCCAATTATCAACGAAAGGACGTCCTACACCTGCTTAGTCTACTCTCTGTTCTACTCACTGCAATCAAAGTAAATGAGATCCTGATCTCAATGGGAAATTACCTGGTTAAATAAAGGTTAAATAAAATAAAATAAATTAAAAGTAAAGTTATTGGATGTAAAAAGTATGTGCACATAATACAAGCCAAGTAGCCACCACAATGATTTATGTTCTGAACCAGCCTTTACACAGAGCCATAATCAAAGTATGTTATTTAGGAGACTTCATCTCAGTTATTGATCACATTGATTACTGTTCACTGTTACTAATGTATCATGAGCGTTATCTTGTTGTGTCTGCTCTGTGGACTTGATGCACAGACCAGATGTTTACTGTTGAGGTGCTACAGCATTGATGACGTGCTATTATGCTAAGCTAATTCTGTTTTGCAACAGACACACTGCAGTGTTTTCTTTTCCTTTCAACTTGAAGTGATCCCACACTTGGGAAACTTTATGCCATTTCTTCTGCAGACTCTCTTCTTTATGTCACTCTCGTCCTGCATGATTTTACAATTCACACCTCATATCTACATTGCAGTGGCGGATCAGCAGCGAAAGCAGCACGCACGTTGCACCACAGAAATGACCACCCATGTCAAGTACAATGCAGTCCAGACTTAATCAAAGCCTCAAAGCAAATTATTTGCCTTGAGGATTTTTTGTAATCAATTTTCTCAAAATCCTAGAGAAATCATTTCAGGCCTAATCTGGATCACCACCAAAATCGAATCATTTTTAAGTTACCAACATCTCTTGAAAATAACCTCCTTGGCGGTGGTAACTAAAGAGATGGTTTTGACCTAAGGGAGGTAAGTGAACACCACTCTGTAGTAATTAGCAACAGTGTTATGGAGCAGGTTGCCTTCTGCAAATATCTGGGTATTGTCTTGGACAACTTTTTAAAATGGTCAATCATGTTGACTTTCTCTGCAGCAAATGATCTCAAAGACTGCGTTTCCTTCGCAGGCTCAGACTGTTTGTCAGGCGTGAAATCATGTTGATTTTCTATCATGCCATCTTTGAAGCCTCCTGAGATATGGACTGGCAGCCTGGTTCGACACACTCTCCATCCAGAGTCAATCAAAAATCTATTAACTGATGAAATCTGCTATGCTGTCTTGGCCAGGTCACTCTTGAAAAAGAGGTTTTAAATCTCAACAAGTTTTTTACCTGGTTAAGTAAAGGACATTGAATTGAATTGAATGAAGGTGAGAGGTCAAACAGACCAGCCTTCCCTCCAGTCTGTCTTCAATAGTTTTGTTCTTAACCAGGTGATAAAATTCTTAATGTTCCTTCTCATATTCTTTCTCTATAATATGAACTTCTGCCTTCTGGGAGACGATACAGAGCAAACAAACGCAAAACAAACCGCTATAAGCTCTCTTTTCTCCCAACATCCATATCTCTTCTTAACAAACAGTCCAAGTAATTCTTCTCCTGCAATTGTTGCATAATATTTAGATATTTTTTAATTTATTTTACAGCCACCCATCTCTTATCTCTTATTGTTATCCTGCTTTTATCTGTTATTATTATACTTATTAAACCATTTTAAATTGTTTCTACTTATCTTCACTGCTTATCATAACAAACACTGCACTTAAACTTTTGTGCAATAATTACTGACCACGCCTGTTGTCAACCCCTTGCTTATGTAACTTTTTTATGTCATCTTGTGGTATTTATGTATATCGTGCCCTTAGGCAGTAGCTCTGCTGTCTAAGACATCTAATTTAATCAAATCATCTCATAAATGCTGAAGCTCCTTCTCTGAGAGAATGGACCTTCACTGAGGGCAACACATGAAGAAGTGAAACCTGATCTGAAAATATGACCAACAGCTGACTCTGTGAGTGTGTGTGCAGCGTCCCTGCTCTGCACTTTGCTGTTTGGTTTTTGTTTGACCGACTGTCAGCAGACGCCTGAACGCAGCGTCCAAATAAAGTCCCTGCTCTACACTTTCACTTCCGCTTCAGGCAGCAGCCCATCAGGGGCCGAGCTGCAGACCAATCATCAGTTATCAGGAGAAGGGTTTTCATGTTTGCTGCAGGAGAGACAGACGGAGCTCAGAGGCCCCCTGCTGGTCCAGGACAGAGCTTTAGATAAAGTCCAGCTGAGAGGAGGAAGGTCTGAGCCTGAGCTGAGAGAGAGACACTGAAGATCAAGTCCAGACTCTGAGGAGAGGCAGAGAGAGAGCAGAGGAACATTTGTTCAAAATTATATACATAGACAGTGTATATATTTTTTAATATTCACCCATTTTGAATTTGATGCCTGCAACACGTTCCAAAAATGTTAGGACTCTGAAGATGGAATTCTTTCACATTCTTGCTTAATGAATGACTTCAGCTCCTCAACAGTCCGATGGATGAATGACAGCATGTTGCTCCTAAACCTGTCTGTACCTTTCAGCATTAATGGAGCCTTCACAGATGTGCAGGTTACCCATGCATTGGGCACTAACACCCCCCCCATACCATCACAGATGCTGTCTTTTGACCTTTGCTCTGACAACAGTCTGGATGGTCCTTTTCCTCTTTAGCCTGGAGGACACCACGTCCATGATGTCCAAAAACAGTCTGAAATGTGGACTCAGACCACAGCAGACTTTTCCACTTTGCCTCAGTCCATCTCAGATGAGCTCGGCCCAGAGAAGCCGGCGGTGTTTCTGGGTGTTGTTGATATTTGTCTTTGTCTTTGCATGGTAGAGTTTGACCTTGACCTTGTAGATGTAGAGATGAACTGTGTTAACTGACAATGGTTTTCTGAAGTGTTCCTGAGCCCACGTGCTGATATCCTTTACAGAATGATGCTGCTTTATTATGCAGAGCTGCCTGAGGGATCACAGGTCACGGGCATTCAATGTTGTTTTTTTACCTTTCTGCTTCTGTCCAGAGATTCTTCTGAATTCTCTGAATCTTTTGATGATATTATGGATTTTATTCTTAAACTGTTGTAGTATTTGCTCTCACACTTCTTTACAAAGTGGTGAATCTCGCCCTGTCCTTGCTTGTGAGCACCTGTGAAATGTTTTTTGAGCATTTCTCTTCTCTTCAGGTCTGTTGTTGACTCTGTTCCAGCTTTTTTGGAACATGTCACAGGTGTTTAATTCACAATGAGTGGATATTTGCAAAAAACAATGAAGTTTATCTGTATAAACATTAATGTGTCTTTGTTGTGTTTCCAACTGATTGTAGGTCGACAAGGATTTGAAAAAATTGTATTCTGTTTTATTTTATTGATGTATGAAGGACAAAACTCCAAATGCTCAGTATTTAGATCTTAAAACTATAGATAAAGTTTCACTTAGGCTGTCAGGTGATCAGATGTGTTGCTATGACAACACGTAACTGTTTTGTTAAATAACAGACTTAAGCTTGTCAGACTTTAAAGGATTTCTTTAATAACTAGTGTTCAATAACTTAAATACAAACATCAGGGTGTTCAACATTAAACAAATTGTGACGTCCAGGTGAGCTGGCCCCGCCCCCACTTTCAGCCCAGAGAGTACAGGTGAGATCAGTCAGAGTGGATGTTCAGACAGGTGAGCTGAAGGGGCGGAGTCATCCTGGTGATGAAGTCTCGGTCCCCTCGGCTGAACCTCTTCGTCTCTAAAGTCAGACAAATAGATTTTTTTATTCACATCGGCAGCTAAAGATGGAGCAACCTGTGAAAAAGAAGAGTAAAGGCCTCACCCTCTGCTCTCTGATTGGTGTTTTTCCTGCAGGTGAGAGAAAACTCACGACACGCGACGTCCCTGCTGCAAACACACAACAGGAAGTGAAGGAGGAGGTCATCGGAGTCGCACACCTGAGAAACACAAAGGGACACAAACATGTTTAATATTGAACTATAAGAATGGCCAACCTCAGTCATCATCTCTGTTTATGCTAACGGGTCGTGTGAGGGGAGGTCAGGATTAGTTTCACTTAAAGGGATACGCAAGCATTTTTGTATTTTTCATGTCTGGCCTCACTCCTGAGTCCATGATAAGCAGATATACTCCATTCTTTAGACTGTGTGTACAGTAACAAGGAAGAGACGGGCAGAGCTCGCCCACCACTGGTTAGCTTAGCTCAAACACTGGGATTCAGTGGGTAGTGTTAGTCTTCCTCTGCCTACAGTCATCAGATAAAATCTTCAGCAACTCTTGCTTGGTGTGTGCTTGGTGTGACTCGTCTTTTATGCAGATTATGTTGCGTTATCTATTTAAGACGTGCTTTGTTTTGCTGACCGACTTACAAGCACGTCCGCGGTGGTTTGCGCATGTGCCCTGCGGTTTAGTTTTGTATTTATTTCTTTCAAGAATTACATATAGTACTAATCTTAGTCTAAAAAACTGAGCCTATTTTGTTTTATTTTGTTAAATAAAAAAAATCTGCAAACTTTTCAAATGGCTTCGGTCACAGTTTTCAGAATAAGATGAACCAATCAATGCTTGGTTATTGATTGGTTCACCCTTTGATTTTTCAGGTTTTTTTTTTTTTAAGTTATAATACTTTTAAGTTGTTTGTGGAAAAATGCACCAGCACTATGACTTAACAAAAACTCATCAAGCATTTGCTGTGTTGTTGTAATAAGTACATTGATAGATGTAACAGGGAGACGGAGAGTCAAATAATTTAACTCTGCTGCCATCTAGTGACCAGAAGCTGAACTAAAATACAAAACAAATTGAACACTTCTGTTAATAACGGAATAATAAAGAAACAGTTAAGAACACCATCAACTATCTGCTGAACAAACAGAAAACAGCACAATTAAAAATTAAAGATTTAAAGACAGAAGAGCTTCTACAGGCTGCGTTATGTGAGTGTGTTGGTGCAATGTGAGGGGCAGCGTGTAGGTAGGGTTGGGTGTGACGACGCTTAAAACTTTTCAAACAAGAACAAAAATTAAGCAGCATCAAGAAAAAAACTCCAGTTTATCAGGTGTTTGCAAATCTTAATAATAATAATAATCATAATCATAATCATAATAATCATAACTTTATTAGTATAACACATTTAAAAACAGCTTCGACAAACAGACAAATGTAACTTAAAGTTTACTCAAAAGGAAAAGGTAAGATGAAATAAAAGAGCTCATTACATGTTTTATAACCCATGCACAGGTAACACTTAAGCACTCTGATTGGTTCATAAGCAGCTTCTCTGGTGATAAACAGGAAGTTGTACTCACCAGGCTCTGCCCACGGGGATACACTCTTATGTGACCTCTGACCCTCATTGCTCTCTGAAGCCCCTCCCACTGAGCATCTGCCAGTCCCAGCAGAGGACGAACCAGCGCACCTGAGAACGCCACGTGAGCTTCACCTGTCCCATCGTCCACCACCAACCTGATCAACACATACAAACAGGCATGAGGCCACGCCCATCATCGGCCTGATCAATAGAGCAGATCGATCAGATCAATCTATCAGTGTGAGAAATGATCATGTATCAAACAGATCTTTGTGTGAGCAGCTCGAAGTAAAAAAGGGTGTCCCACAGGGCTCAGTCTTTGGACCATTTTTATTTACACTTTTATCAACAGTTGCTGTGGTTGTTCTGGGGTGGGGCCAAAAGGGGCAGTGCTCCTGCTTCATTAAAAGGACAGTTCAGTATTTTTTTAAGTAGGATTGTATCAGGTACTTAATAATAGTCAGTGAAGTGGCCAAAAGGGCTCCCTGCAGCGCTGTACCTTTAAGAACGAGCTGAGACCACCTGTAGGGTACACTGCTGTTAATGGGTACAGTTACTTTAAGTAGTATGTGAGTTTTACGTAAAAATGAGCCATGAAACTTTGTTGGGTTCTCTTATTCTTCTGCCTGTGCGCTTTCTTTGACACTGCTTTGTCTGTTGGACCACAAACTTTCAAGTTCTGTGTAATACAGCCTCCCACCACTAGTTGGAGCTGTGGCTGCAGTCTTTGTTCCCACCATCCAGCTTGTTGTTGCACTGTGACGTGGAAATACAACTAGGTCTCCAGTAATAACATTGTGCTAACATTAGCTGCACTCTGCTTGATATTGCTTGTGAACACTATGTTAGCTTTCTTTCTTAAGTGATATTTGGCCAGATTTAAGCCACAGTTCACTGCTTTTTGGTTCGCTTGCCCAGTTTGTTCTTTGTTTGGTTCAGGTGGCTTTCGTACCTACTGTGAAACTTGGAGCAAACTGAGATCCCTTGTTTTCAGGAGGGTCAGAGTTCAGCTCTTTGGTCTTAGTTTGTGGAAACTTTCTCACCACCTGAAATGGAGCGAACCTTCAAAAAAGTGAATCAGAGTTTGTTTGGACCAAACGTTTTAGGTGTGAAAGTTCCCTAAGAAATAGACACAAACAGAACATTGACCTTCTTATCATAAGGTAAATTAAAGTGTCATAATATATTATTATATTATATACATAAAACAAATAAAGACTCTCATAAACTATACATGAGAGCTATAGACCGATTCTGATGACAGTCAGAGAACGTGATCCCCTTTAGCGACACGGTGTAGAATAAAAGCTTCAGCCTCATAGAAAAGCAAAAGTTTTTCATTGAGATTTGTGACTTTTCCTTTAAAAAATTAACCTGACAATGTTTTCTGACCCCTTTTTAGTCCAATCAAAGAAAAGCAGCAAAGTGATGGGGCATTCACTCTGACTGAAGGAGAATGTGATAACTGGGTGGATTCGCAGTGTCAAACGGTTTTGGAGATGCATGAGAGATGCTACCTGATGCTATCTCTGGAGATGGACAAAATCGGAGTCAACCTGTCCCTCCATTCTGCGTCCATAACCCTTTTCACACTTCCTTTGCTCTTTCCTTTCCTTGTCTCTCTTTTGAATCTATAAGAGACTGGTTTCTGCTACATTTATGACTGTGTTGGACTATGGCGATGTTTGTAAATGCACGCCTCCTCTCAAAGCTTACATTCCCTGGATACTGTGTATCATGGAGCTCTGAGGTTCATCACTGGTTTTAAATCTCTTACTCATCATTGTTTGCTGTATGCTCGTGTTGGATGGTCTTCTTGGTCTGCTCCCATCCTACCTTCTGACCTTCATCAGTCAGAAGAGCACAGCATCTTATAATCCTCAGGATCTTTTCTTATTGTCTGTTCCAAAAGTAAGAACTGAGCTGGAAAAAAGGAGTTCAGGTTTGCGGCTCCACATACTTGGAATGATCTACAAAAAGATCTGAAACTAAAAGATCTGGTGTCACTGGACATTTAAGATAATGTTGAGCAACTTGGAGTCGGACACATCTGGCTGCAGATGTTTTGATGGATGCACTTTATCTTTCTCATGTGGACAACCCAAGAAAAACTGGCTGTCTGAAAGTGTGACTTTTCTTTCTTAACGTATTGAATTCTTGTTTTATGTGTTTGATGACTGCATGTGTTTGTGTAAAACTGTTGAATGTGCTGCTGTTTTGGCCAGGACCCTCTTGCAAAAGAGGTTTTTAATCTCAATGAGGTTTTCCTGGTTAAATAAAAGCTAAATAAATAAAAAATTAAAATAAGTGCTGCAACAAGGCTCTGTCGTATTTGCATTCCACGAGGCCGTAACATCTGTGGGGGTCAACTCATTTCCCATTCTGTCTCTGCAACATCCAGAGTGGAGGTGCAGCGTCACAGGGGTGTAAATATTACGGCTTGGAGGGGGGCTAATGGTGCATTTCATTTCTTCTTAAAAGTTGGACGGTTGGAGTTGCACATCCGATATGCCACTTTGACGCCCCCTTTGGACAGAATTTTCTACTGGGAAGTTGGACGATCTTCAGTGACCCCAACTTTACCATCTCGTAACTGGAGCATGTCCATGTGGGATGTGACATCATTCCTACTTTCTATGTCAGACAGTGCCTAAAAAAGGCCCTAAAAAGACTGCGGTGCCCCCTGTTGGTACAAACACAAAACACACACTTACTTTGCTTTGGACTCAAACACTGCTGAGGTGGAGCGACACAGAGAGCTGCAACAAGCCTGAGAGAGAGAGAGAGGGAGGTGAACTTTGATAAAAACACATTCAAATAAAACAAAATCAAGAATAAATCAGATCACAGCAGATCTTAGCAGATGTTGGTAGATCACCTGTGTATAGACGCCCCCACAGGAAGAACAACTCCACTGCAGCTGCAGGAACAGGAAACACACCACGTGACCTTTGATCCGACCAACAACGCTCCTCTGCTGCCCACTCGCCGCCCACTCGCCCAGGTGCATCATGGGAGCTGGCGGGGACTGAGCCGTACTGACAGGAGGTGTAAAACGTAGATGTGAGTTTGCATTTAGGCACTTCCTGTTCCCTCGTCTCAAAGTCTGCAGTTTTTTGGGGTGAATTTTAGCCAAGCAAACGAAAGTGATGATGTTTTCAGAACTGGACCACGAAAAAGCATCATCACTGCACCAGTTTAGAAGAGAGAGACAACAGATAAGAGATGGGACAAGAAAGTGGCGAAAATCATCAACTGTGGAAAGACTTGGATGAAGCCATGTGAGGTCAGGTGTTTGATCATTTAGGGAGACTTTGGAGAAGTTTTGGATATCAGAGGATCCTTTGTTACTTTAAGATAGGCAGGACCATCACAGCGTGGCTTTGCAAAACTACGCTGTCATCCTCACATAAACAACAGAGAAGGAAACAAAGGTGATAGAGCTGCCAACCCCTTTGTGGCTTTTTCTGACAGTTTGGGGGTGAATTTTGCTCCACAGTTGCAATTAGCAAAACAAAAAGTCATACTAAATCCCAGATCTTATGTTTGGGGTGGGGCGAGGGGGTTCATTTCTGTGTCCCTACTCCCAACTCATGGACCATTCAGAGGTCAGCAGTGTCTCCACGTCAAATTTGGTCTCAGCTCAGCTTGCTTTGTACCTTGCTGGAGGTGATACAAAAATCTGTGCCAGGTCTTAGGTATGATCTCTGAAAGCCTGTTCACACATTAACTCATAGTTGCTGATGGTTCCTAATGTCGAGAAATCATCAAATTTTCTGTGAAAGTATGTTCCCAGGGTCAACTTTGCTGCGTTTGACAAACCTCGATGTATTTAAAGTGGAGAGAAACGTTTTCCTAATGGAATATGACATTTCCCAGTTTTAACTAAATGTGTTTGAGTGTGGTCAGAGGGACAAAACACAGGAAAAGTCACCATGAAACTTCAGTGAAAACTCAAAATGTCTGTGGTCAGCTCACCTCGATGATCCCAGGGCGATCACAGTCACAGAGCTGACGGGGAGATACCTGCAGTACACGCCGCCTGATCTGAACATGGACATAATGTTGGTGTCAGACATGGGACAAACAGTCAGTGTGTGAAAATCCTGAAGCAGGTTAGATTAGGAGCAGATTCCAAAACCAGACATTTACAACATGCATTTGCTTCACTATTTGAACCTTTTTGCCTCTGAGGGACCCCAAAGCACACAGAGGATTAGACTCATGGTGCATCTCTAACGGTTTGATTCACTGTGTTTTTGTGTTTGACTTTTGGAAGTTGATCAGATTAACGATCAAAATAACGATCTGTGCTGTCCCGACTTTTTTGACACCCCTCACCTTGGGGTGAGCACACTGGGGTCTAAAGGTGAGGGTTTGATTGGCTGTAGAAACATCAGGGTCAGAGTTCACTGAGTGGTGTGTATTACAGACATTACGGTAATGCAACGCGTCTTCGGCGTGCCTTACCTGGACACCCTCCTCTGGAAAGCAGACAGCAGCAGTGTGTTGCCGGGCAGCAGGCCGGGGATGTGAGGGGCGTGGCTTAAGTCCATGTACACCTGGAGGCTGGAGCCGCTGCTGTCACACACCGTGAGGCGCACACCTGCAGGGACACACTGATGTTCACCTGGTCTGGACTCTTCAGTCTGATACAGACCAGAATGACCTCAGACCAAACACCTGGGACACGGTCCAACCAGCAGAAGGGGTCTCGGTCTGGATCAAACTGATGGTTCCGTTTGCACCCAGTGTAGGAGCTTTATTTTGAAAGGCTCAGACCTTCATACCAATGACAGGAGGTTACGACAGACCAGCCTGGAGAGGCCCCGTAACCTTTACCAAAATAAAATGAGCTGCTTTGGTCTGATGACCTCATTAAGGGCCAAGCCTCGGAAAGTCAGAGAGGTCATTTGCAATATTTTTGTTAATTTGGTGTCTATTTAAAATAAAAGGTGTTTTAAATCTCGTTAAATAGTTATTCTTTTTTAAAAAGAGCTGTGTCATTAGCTTTTCAAAATAAAAGCTTATTAATAATATTGTCAAAATAAAAACTGTTTAATTATCGCGTCCAAAAAAAGCTAATATAAACTTTTGTCAGAATAAAAGCTGTTTAATAATGTCTCTGGAAAAATGCTGTTTCTTTATCTCATTAAAATAAAAGTTTATTTAAAATTATGTAGAAATAAAAGCTGTTTTATCCCCTCTTTAAAATAGAAGGTGGTTCATAAACTTTTCAAAATAAAAGCTGTTATATAACTGCGTAAAGCATACAGTACTAAAAAGTTTTGTCATATTATTTTTTATAATCACCTCATAAAAAAAGCTCATTTAAATTTTTTTCAAAATAAAATCTTATGAATATTTCTGTACAAATAAGAAAATTAATTATGTCTTAAAAATTAAAGGTGATTAGAAAAAAAGTCAAAATAAAAGCTGTTTTATAATCTTGTTGAAATAATACCTAACTAATAAAACTGTCGGAATAAAAGGTTCATTGTAAGCTCACCAGAATATCAGCTGTTATACAATCATGTAAAAAAAAAAAACGTATCCAGAATTTCCTGAAAATAAAAGATGTTTTATACTCTTGTCAAAACAAGATGTGTTATAACCTCCTCAACATAAATGCTAATTAATAATCCTTTCAAAATAAAAACTGTTCAACGATCCCATCAAATTAAAGTCTGTTTTATAACTCCTTCAAAATAAAAGCTTCTTCTTACCAGTCTGTGTTGGTCTGGAGTCACCCGTCTGTTCGCTGAGGCTGATCCTGTCACAGACCAGAGCCTGAAAACACACCAAGTCTGAACTGCAAACACAAACAGGCTGAGGGTCAGTCCATGTCCACGGCGTCATAAAGACAATTTTTATTGTTTTAATGTAAACTCAGTTATCCAGTTTTAAAGTCTCTAATCATCTGTATCCACTCATATCTTCCTGTACCACAGGGTGGTGTATATCTGTATCTCATGGAGGTTTACCGTGCTGCATCAATCAAAACGACCCACTTTTGGGCCGTGACCCAGTGCTTTAGAACCACTGCATGACAAAGACTTATGAGGAATGAGCTGCAGGTACATTTGAGAGCAGGTGTGATGTAAATGATGAAAAGTTACCTGCAGGATATGACATCAGAGACGGACAGGACTGTGGGCGAGCGAGCCTGACAGAAAGAGAGAGAAAGAGGCTTCACTATGTTTGTGGTCTACGGTCAGAGGTCTACGGTCAGAGGTCGCATGGTGGAGAAGTGGGTGATGCCATTCTCTACCATTCCAGCTGATATTAGATCAACCTCTAGGGAATCAAACCTCTAACCCTCAGATCTTCTGAGGCCAACTCTACCACTGATCCACAGCCAGTCCTTGTCATGAGGTAGGCTGTTCATCCGTCTGAAGGTGCACTAACCTGTCTGAAGGTGTGCAGCAGCAGGGGGCGGGTCAGAGTGTGGAACCTCCAATCAGACTGGACTTGAAGGGTGACATTAGTGTGAAGCTGCACGTGGCTCCGCCCAGAAACACCGCAGCCAATCAGAGCGCTGGGATCCTAAAGGACGGACAGACACTCAGTAAATCTACAGGTGCACTACCTCAGGTGTCCACTAGAGGCTGCCTGCAAAGTTCCACGATTGTGTGGTAAACTGAGTGGAAGAAGCCCCGCCCACAGTGACACCTGTTCTCACCTGTGTGTTTGGAGCGATGAGTCTGTAGAAAGTTCCGGGCTGAAGGAGAGGAAACCATCGAGCAGACACACCTGAGAATACCAACACCACCTGTGAACAGGTAACAGAACTCTCTTAACTCTAACAGAAGGGGCGTGACCCTGAGTGGAGTGGGCGGGATTACCAGCAGCCTCAAAGATCTCACCTTGTCCTCCTTGTCTGCTTCTGCTTCCCTGTCTGTCATTGGTCCATTCTTTGGGTCCCGCCCCCAGCTGACCACTCCACCAATCACAGCCGCTCTGACAGAGAAGCATGGTGTCAGCCCCGCCTCCTCACCCTTTATCTCCACACCCATGTTCCTCCAGGCCACGCCTTCCTTCTGCTCCACCCTTATCACCATGGAGACGCAGGGTCGTGCGCTGCCACATGTTGTCGTGGCAACAGAGGTGGAGTCTGCTGCGTCCTCCTCTCTTCGTCTTTTCTTCCTCATCGTCTCTTCTTCCTCTTCAGTCTGTTTCATCCTCGTTACATCACCTCCTGACTCCTCCCCCTTTGCCCGCAGGTGTGTTACCATGGAGACGGATGGACTCAGGACATGGAGGTGATCCAGAGAGAACTGCAGGTAGACCCTGAGGGGCAAAGACACAAATGTGGAGCTCTTACCAGAGCAGAGGTGTCATGTGATCCACAGCTGCCAGTAAGAGCCAATCAGCTACGAGCTCAGGTGCGTACCTGTAGTGTCTGTGTGTGATGTACTTGTCCTCGTCCAGGTGTTGGTAGGACGGGAATTCTGACTGGAGGAATCTTTCTGTTACCATGGTGAACTGGATGATGCACACCAGGCAGCCTGTAGCGCACAAAAACAAAATTAAAGAATAAATCAAAAATTTATTCTTCTTTAACGCAATCACTGGCCACAATATAAGGTACACTGTTTAACTGCTCTTTAATGCAAATAGCTGATCAGCCAATCACATGGCAGCAGTTAAGTGTATTAACATTAACTACCTTCTTTTTTCTGATGCTCACATGGCAGTTTGGAGTTGCTGCCATGTGATTGGCAGATCTGCTGTTTGCAATCAATGGGTGTACCTAATGAAGTGGCCAGTCAGTGTATGTTTATTCGTGTATGGAAAGGTTGAGGGGGGCTTGAAAACATGTCCATCTGCCAAAGCATATGTTGTAGTACCTATCCAGGCCGTGTTATAGGCTGCTGTCTGAGGCCCCTCCTCCTCCTGGCTGGTCTCCGTGACGACACAGGCCACGCCCCCTGTCCTGTCTCTGAGCTGCAGGCTGTGTTCAGACTGCTCCAACACACCGACCAACAGCAGGGGGCGCTGCCTAACGGACAACAGCAAAGTCAACCAACCACATGAAACATGAGCCATCCATCTAACAGTCCATTAAACCAACCATCCATCCATCATCCATCCAACCATCATATATTCATCTAAATCCATCTAATAATGCACCTATCCCTCAACCATCCAACCATCTATCTATCCATACAACCATTTATCCAACCATCAATCCATCCATCTTATCATCCATCCATCAAATAGTAAATCTATCCATCCAACCACTTATGCATCCATCTCATCATCCATCCATCTAATAACCCATCTATCCCTTATTCATCCAGCAATCTCCCCCAATCCATAGAACCATCCACCCATTCAATCCATCTATCCAACTATCCAACCAACCATTCATCCAACCAACCAACCAGCCATCCATCTAAACATTTAACAATTACCCATCAACCCATCTATCAAACATCCATTCATCTAATAATCCACCTATTTCTCATTCATCCAACCATCCAGTAATGCAAACACCCATCCAAACATGCAGTTATCAACCATCCACTTATCCATCCATCCATCTGTTGTAGAATTAACATACTTTTTTATCCAAGGCCACGGTGAAAAGGTTCAATGTCTGCCAGTGTTATGTCTAATTTAATGCACAGTGCTGATGTCGTTGGAGTTTAAATTCCTGTCGTATTCATGAGCTCAACATTTTGTTAAGAATTCTTTAATCCCCTGAAGATGCCATAAAACACCACGTCCCCTTCATGACCACGATCAGGCTCTGAGGGCTCAGGACACTCACATCCCAGTTGACTTTCTCAGTGAGGACATAGTTTGGTCTTTAAGGTCAAAGGTCATACTTCACCTCAGCGTGTCTCCGGTCTTGGGGCTGCTCCGTGGGTCGGAGGTCAGAGTCCTGAAGGACCAGGCTAAGGCCGAGTTTATCTGAGCGCTGGTCAAACTGGGTCCATCAGGGGGCAGCAGAGAGCTCAGAGACACTTTGGACCAACAGTCTGACCGTAAAGACTCGCTGAGCTCCGAGACGCCGATGAACTGACGGACCGAAGAGTCCACGCTGTACTGCAGAGGAGACGGGTCAGGGTTTAAGATACAGCCTTATGTTTTCTAATGAGATATGACAGTCATACCAGTGTTTTAAATACTGAATCAAAAACAAACAAACACTGAAAGTTTCTTAGAACCTCATCTGACTCAAGAAAAAGAGTGTTTGCAGCAAGAATCACAGCTACATGTTTATGAAACACAAGGTGATTTGTTTCATCTATTTATTTAATTTTTGTTACTTAAAAAGTGTATTGATACTCGTTTGATACCATTGCAAAAAAAAGAAGTCTCAAACAAGCTTTTTTTTTTTACTATTTTTCCCTCATATAACATCTTTGCCTTTTTTTCAAAGCGATCTCACAGAACATTTACAACATATATAGATCAACAAAAAACTCACACCCTACATTCATTTTAATTAATTTTCAAAGACTGCAGTTGAATAACCACTGTCAAAAAATAAAGGGATAAAGAAATTAATCAATTTATTAATGAAATTAAAAATCTAACCACACGAAAAAAGGGGTTGAGCTGGAGCTAAGTTAAATAATTCAATTAATAATACAAGCAAACAAAAAAATCCTAAATTGATAAAATAAGTGAATACATAATTTAATAAACATTTTATATTCAATACAATTAAAAAATTAAATCAGCAAAATAAATACATGAATGTAAAAACATTTTCTTAAAATAGTATCTGCAAATAAAAAGATGAATAAAAAAGTAAAAGATTAGACCAATCAATTAATAAATGTGTGGAGAATAAAAACAAGTGCATCCGGTAATAAATATGTAAATAAATTTAAAAAAAAAATAATATAAAAAACAAATAAATTAAAATGTGTTTATTAAAAACATGAAATGCAGTTAAGTAATAAATAAGTAAATTAATAAATAAATGAATATAAGTTTAGAAATATAACTTTTGAAATATTAAATTAAAAAATCTTACATTTTAAAGAAAATCAGTAATAAAACACAAACTCATCTAAATATTTATCAATCTATCTATACTGTATGCACTAAATATAAAAAAAGCATTCAAAAGCATTTCAGTGAATTGATGAATAAATTAAGTTCAAAGTTTAAGAAAATATTAAATAAATAAAATATTTTTCCAAATTTAACCATTGTTCTCTTGAGAATGGTCCTTCAGGCCTGACGCTGCGCTGTAAAAACAGACAGGTGTATTTACCTGTGTGAGGGGACACATGTGAGGCTCGTCCAACATCTCAGCGTAAATGTCCCTCCGTCCTCTCCGTCCTGGTTTGACCACGTCCTCCATCAGCCTCCAGGACAGCACGCACACGCACTGCTGCTGGGACACGGCGGGGAGCAGGCTGGAGACGGAGCAGCAGGTCATGGAGGTCATGATTGGACACAAAGATCTGATCATTACACCGTCCTGTGCTTCATTTACTGCTGGTATTTATTCATTTTTATTCTATATTATCTGTTTATTTATTCATTTTTATTCTATATTAGCTGTTTATTTATTCACTTTTATTCTATATTAGCTGTTTATTTATTCACTTTTATTCTATATTAGCTGTTGATTTATTCATTTCTATTCTATATTAGCTGTTTATTTATTCATTTTTATTCTATAATAGTTGTTTATTTATTCATCTTTATTCTATATTAGCTGTTTATTTATTCATTTTTATTCTATATTAGCTGTTTATTTATTCACTTTATTCTATAATAGTTGTTTATTTATTCATTTTTATTCTATATTAGCTGTTTATTTATTCACTTTTATTCTATATTAGCTGTTTATTTATTCATTTTTATTCTATATTAGCTGTTTATTTATTCACTTTATTCTATATTAGCTGTTTATTTATTCATTTTTATTTTATAATAGTTGTTTATTTATTCATTTTTATTCTATATTATCTGTTTATTTATTCATTTTTATTCTATAATAGTTGTTTATTTATTCATTTTTATTCTATATTAGCTGTTTATTTATTCACTTTTATTCTATATTAGCTGTTTATTTATTCATTTTTATTCTATATTAGCTGTTTATTTATTCACTTTATTCTATATTAGCTGTTTATTTATTCATTTTTATTCTATATTAGCTGTTTATTTATTCACTTTTTATTCTATATTAGCTGTTTTATTCATTTTTATTCTATATTAGCTGTTTATTTATTCACTTTTATTCTATATTAGCTGTTTATTTATTCACTTTTATTCTATATTAGCTGTTTATTTATTCATTTTTATTCTATATTAGCTGTTTATTTATTCACTTTATTCTATATTAGCTGTTTATTATTCATTTTTATTCTATATTAGCTGTTTATTTATTCACTTTTATTCTATATTAGCTGTTATTTATTCATTTTTATTCTATATTAGCTGTTTATTTATTCACTTTTATTCTATATTAGCTGTTTATTTATTCACTTTGTTCTATATTAGCTGTTTATTTATTCATTTTTATTCTATATTAGCTGTTTATTTATTCACTTTTATTCTATATTAGCTGTTTTATTCATTTTTATTCTATATTAGCTGTTTATTTATTCACTTTTATTCTATATTAGCTGTTGATTTATTCATTTTTATTCTATATTAGCTGTTTATTTATTCACTTTGTTCTATATTAGCTGTTTATTTATTCATTTTTATTCTATATTAGCTGTTTATTTATTCACTTTTATTCTATATTAGCTGTTTATTTATTCATTTTTATTCTATATTATCTGTTTATTTATTCATTTTTATTCTATATTATCTGTTTATTTATTCATTTTTATTCTATATTAGCTGTTTATTTACTCACTTTATTCTATAATAGTTGTTCATCTATTGTTTTTATATCTTAGCCCTCTGCCATGGCAACCAGCTCTGGATGAACAGAAGAGAACGGTTGGATGGATGGACAGTTGGATGAAATGATGGATGGATAAGAAAACAGATGGATAGATTAATGGATGGATGGGAAAAAATGTGGATTGGTGAATAGATGGATGTATGGATGTATAGATAGATTAATGAGTGGATGGTTCAAAAGATAGATGGATGGATGGTTGAACAGGTGTATGGATGGATTCATGGATGGATGGTTAAATGAATGGATGGATGAACAGATATTAAATTGATGGTTAAATAGATGGGTGAATTCATGGATGGATGATTGAGGATTAAATGGATGGATGGATAAACAGATGGATGACAGATGTCAATCCAAAACAAAAATGACATTTAGATTTTTTAAATTCTGGTTTTATTAGTTAATTCTGTTTGCTGCTGCAAAGAAGGCAGAGAAGAGAGAGAGAGAAGTGCAGCAGCACAGGTGAGCAGCAGCACAGGTGAGCAGCAGCACAGGTGAGCAGCATGCTGCTTAATTATACCAGCAGGAAGGAGCTGCAGAGAGCTGTGCAGCAGGAGCAGAGCTGAGGAAACACCAGCAGTAAGTTTGTTTAATTTGTTTAATCAATGAAAGTGAATTTAACTGATATTTGTTAAAGAAACCTAAAAAATTAACCATGTGTGAATGGGGCTGTTTTCTTTCATTTAATCTGTCATGTAGCAGGTAACCCTCTGAGCATGGCACACACTGCTTTGTTTGTGGATCAGAGATTAAGATTATTTAAACTTAATTTGGTGCAATTTTGGTTGAAATGTGATGATTAAAATACAGCACATTACAAATCAGTTTCATTTCAAAGGCTGAATATTTAAAGATGTTTATTTATTTTCATTCCCATGAATAATGTGAAATTGATTTGTCAGTTGTCTACTTTTGTTCAGGTTTTCAACCTGATGTTTTAAAGAAAAATAAATGAAGAGAAAAATAACTTCAGGAAACAAAGATTAGAGCTGTCTGAGTCCTCTGGTGTCAGCTTTAAGTTCAGGCAGACCTGCAGCAAACGATGGATGGATGGATGATGGATGATTAAATGGTTAAATAGATGGATGGATGGATGGATGATTAAATGGATGGATGGATAGATAGATGGATGGATGAATGATTGGATGAATGTTCTGATGGATGGATGTAATCTCAGGTCTCCCTGCTGTTGGTCTCAAACTTTTGATCTAATAAAGTAAAAAAACTTCAAAAACTTCACCTGCCCACTAGGGGGCGTCTGAAATCACCTGTGTGATAACTGAGAGCACAGGTGACACGCCCACAGGTACTCGGACACGCCCACGTTCCTCTCCAGTAATAGTCGAGGCAACACGCCGTCTCCAGGGCAACCAGAGTCGGTAGGCCACGCCCCCACCCTGCTGAAGGAGTTGACCGTGAGGCTGGAGCGCAGACAGGCGCAAAGCATGCTGGGAGGAAAGTCAGGGCAGGGACGGTACAGGAAGTGGACGTGATGAAGCTGCAGGGACATCAGAGGACATCGTTCATGACTGAGAGCTAATATCTGACTTCATGACACCAGCTTATCTCTGACATTTGGACACTTTAGGAATATATTAAATAATTTAAAACATTTTTTATTAATTTTAATATGCTGACAGATTTCTGAATTTTAGAAAGCACTTTTTCTTTTGGTCAAAATGTAATAAATTCCTTCTCACAGTCAATTTGGACAAATATTTAGAGAACATTTCTGAAAGCAGGTAAAACTGGTGAGGAATTCAACAGGCTGACCCAAATTTCTCAAACATATTTTAATAATTTTACTTCCCTTTGAAAGTTCACCCTCTTCAGCGGCAGCATTTAATTTTTTAAATGTAGACACTGTCAGGGGAAATTCTACCAATTTAGTAAAACTTTTTAATGATTGTTTTTTTCTATAGTTTTACATTTATTATTTAATTTAATGCTCTCACCTAAACTGCACAGAAAAAGAACTAAAATGGAGCTGCTGCTTTAGGCCTCAGGTGAGCTTACACTGTGCCAAAAACACGGGGAGGTTGAGTGAGACATTGTCAGAAATGAAACATTTCATCAACAATTTACTTTTATTCAATTAAGTTTAATTAAATTTAAATCTAATAAAATTTAATTTAACTGTATGTGATTCAGTTTGATTAAAATCTAATGTTTAATTTTACCTAATGTGATTAAATTCAATTAAATCAAAAGTCCAATTTCATTTCATTTAATTAACAAAGCTAAATTCAGTTCATTAATTCAACTCAATAAAACAATTAAAAATAAATTAATTCTGATTTATTTAATTTAATTTAATAGAATGGAATCAATTAAGTTTAAATGAAACAAACTGAATTTGCTGTTTAATTTCCCTTGTTTAATTTAATTAAAGTCAAAGTAAAATAAATTTAATTTTATATAATTTAATTTTACTTTATCATTTACATTAATTCAGTTTGTCTGTAATTTGATTTAAAAAAAATTTTCAATTTGCTTTACTTAAATACAACATACTTCAATATGATATTATTTAATTTTAATCAATATTATTTAATTTGACGTATTGTTTTTTATTTAAATTGATTTTAAATTTAATTTAAAAACAACTTTCTTTGATTTTAAATTATTTAATCTCATAGGAAATTATTTGATTTAATACTTTTTAATTTCATTTAATTCAATGCAACATTATTTATTCAATTAAATGAAACATTATCAGATTTAATGTTGTTTAATTGAAACACGTTCAGTGAAGGCAGTCATCTCTTCTTTGGATGGAGCTGAAGGAGTTTCTCCCATGACTCCAGATGTTTCACACAATTATGATGATTAACAATGATTGAAAAACCACTCACCTGTCAAAACATTATGAGCCAGCTGACTCTGTGTTAGTGCAGTCTGAACAGTTCTCTCCCTCTCGGTCACAAACTGTCTGAATTTTTTGGATCACGTGCTGTGACCTCTTTTATCTGAAGGGATTCGGGGTTGGGGGAGTTAATAAAGCCAGCCCTGCTCACCTGAGGTCCGTCTCACCTCCACAGTGTCTCCAGCCCGCAGTTTCCTCCTCAGCTTCGGCTGATAGGCCAGGCACAGTCCCACCTTTCCGTCAATCACATAAAGCCCCGCCCCCTCACTTATCACCTTGGTCACGGTGCCCTATTAGAGGAGAGAGGAGGAGCCTAACACAGGTGACATCAACAATTAACCCTCTTAAAAATCAACGCTCTTTAACTAACCTGGTAACTGATGACTCTGGACTGCTTCATCCTCACTCCTGATTGGTGAATGAGTCTGTCAGGCTCCGCCTCCTCCTCCTCCTCATCACCCTGTGACATCATTGTTGCACTGGGCGTGTCCGACTGCGTGTCAGAATGAGTGTGTGTGTAGTTTGTGTGTATTTCAGAGCGTTCGGTCGCACACAGGATGTTGTTTCCTCTCCAGCCTCGCAGGACGCACACTCGCAGTGCCGTCACGCAAACGCTCTGACCCACGCGCACACACCGCGTCCACCACAGCCCGCCGCCGTCCTACAGAGAGAAAAAGAGAGAGAGAGAGAGAGATCAGCACAGTTTCTGAACCAAACTGAGGAACAAATATGATTCAATATATGATTTTAAAACACTTTTAATCAAAACAGCCATGTTGTTTTGTTTAGCTTTAGATTTCAGCTCTGTAATTGGCTGGTTCAGGTTGTAACCCCTGTCTCTCACCCAGGATCAAGCTGTGTAAACCATGGATGGATGGGTAACAGGAAGTGACATCACGCTCACCTTGACCAGTACAGGTAGAGTGTGTGAACCGTCTGTCAGCGAGAAGCAGAAGAACGAGGTTCCTGAAACCTCCAGCAGGGGGCAGACCGACCCCACTGTCCCCCAGACTGAGACGCGCTGTCCTCGGGTCCTGAGAGACAGATGGACAGACAGACAGGGAGTGAGACTGACAGATGGATAGAGCAATTGACAGACATGTTCACAGACAGACAGACAGAAAGACAGGGAGTGCAACAGACAGACAGTTGGACTGACAGGGAGTGAGACTGACGGATGGACGGATGGACAGATGGACAGTAGGCTGGAAGGCAGAGAGACAGTGAAACATAAAGGCAGACAGACAGACAGACAGACAGACAGACAGACATATATAAATAGGCGGCCAGAGAGACAGATAGATAGGCAGGCAAATCAATAGATGGACAGATCAGGAGACAGACGGTTGGACAAACATACAGACAGACAGACATATAGTCAGACTGACAGACAGAAAGACAGTAAGTGTAACAGGCAGACAGACAGGTGGACTGACAGACCAACAGATGGATGGATGGACAACCTCGCAGGCAGGCAGGCAGACAGGCAGACGGACAGACAGCTTTGCGATTGTCTCTCTCTCTGGTCATGTGACTCACCTACTCTTCAGCACACCTGCAGCCTGTCTCACTCCAATGACCCCTAGAAGTCCCGCCCCTTCACCTTGATGAACAGCCAATCCAGGACTGGGACCCAGCAGCACAGGAACGCCAACCAGCTCCACCCAGCCTGCTGCTTCCTCCTGCCCTGAGGCATTGTGGGGGATGAAGTTCCAGTGAGGAAGGAAGACGGGCCGATCAAGCCACAGAGGAGAGGGAGACAGGCACTGGAGGGGGTTGGGGGACAGGTGAGGGGACAGGTGAGGCCTCAGGTGAGACTCAAGAACGTCAGCAGATAAATCACCGTCACACCCACCTCCATCCTGACACTGCCGCTGCTGTCTGTCAGCATCAAGGCTCCGCCCCTCCCCTCTCTCAGACAGCCAATCAGAAGCAGGTTGACACGGGGTAAAGCCTTGTGCCCAGGCAGGGCGAGCTCCGCCTCTTTTTCCCATGCTCGCTGCTGATTGGTGCTCCAGGACAGGTTACTGGTGCAGGCCAGGTGCTGCTTGGAGAGGAGCTCAGAGATGGAGACCAGCCTGAAGACAGACAGACAGATGGACAGGAGAGGAGAGAGGTCAAACCGAGGACAATAAACTGATATATAATCGCTACATCAGTCTGAGTGAGGGGGGCTGTCCACAAGAGCCAGCTGCCGGCCAGAGGCCAGACCACTCAGAGACACTTCAGTCTGAAGGAGCACATGTGGAGGTATTTTTAAATGTTTTTCATTGTAATTTTGATGCACTCAGCTGAGACTAAAGAATTTAATGTTTTTCTCAAACAAACTCCGATTCCAACGAAGTTGGGTCGTGTGTAAAACATTAAAAAAAATGGAAAACAATGATTTTTAAATCTTTTTCCACTTAAATTTACCTGAATGCACAACAAAGAAAAGACATTTAATGTTCAAACTGATTAAGTTTTTAGGTTTTTTTTTGCAAATATTCATTCATTATTAAAGTGGTGCCTGAAACATGTTCCAAAAAAGCTGGGACAGGAGGATATTTATTGTATTGAATAACTGTTTTAATCAATTTCATCAGAAAACTCGATGAACTACAAAAGCACTCAGAGAGCCCAGGCCTCCGCCAAGCAGCTTCGGTCCACTTTGGCGAAAATGGTCCTATCTGGCAATGTTAAAGAATCCTTTAAAAAATTCCTGGATCCAGACGGTGATCCGGATCATCCTCAAAATTTAATCAGTTCTTCCATATCCCATTTCCGACAATTCCTGAAAATTTCATCCAAATCAGTTCAAAACTTTTCAAGTTATTTTGAACACAAACAAACAAACAGACAGACAGATAAACGCCGGCAAAAACATAACCTCCTTGGCAGAGGTAATTAATGCTCAGAAATTTTATACACTAGGAATGGGATTTGATAAGACTTTATAGACAACAATGCCGTTAACGATTCTGCTCATCGCTCCAGTTTTTTTTTTTTTTTTTAATTCCTTGGCTTTCAGCCCCACATGAGACTCTGCTCCTGTTTTAGTGTTTTATGCTTTGTTTTTAGTTATTTGTTTCCAATGTTTTTACTTTGGTGTTTGTACCTGCTTTATTTTATCCATTGCTTTGACTGTTTCATTTCTGCGTTGTTTCGTCCATTTATGCACAGCACTTCGTTTCGGCTCTGGTTGACTTTAAAGTGCTTTATAAATAAAGTTGAGTTGAGTTCTTTATCGATTCCTGCCGATTTTCAGTGTGGAAAAAAGTCAACCTACAGAGGTTTTCAGCAGCAAAAATGTCAACCACGTGACACTTTCACATCCACTGTGTAAATTCTTGAGTTCTTGAGTTGCTCGTGATCCACTTATTTAGTTGAGCAAGTGTCCATTCATAAATAATTACGACATAATTCTCACCACGTCTACCTGCTGTACCCATGAGTTTAGACTTCTTTGTCGTTTCTGCTGACTGTCTTAAATTAGACTGTGACAGCCTTAACTTGCCAAGCGTACAGAACAAACTGGAAGGAACTGATAAGGGATTCATTAAGGAAAAGGCTCATGATATTGATTCCTTAAGGGAGTTGTTACTGATTCCCATCCCTATTACACTTTTTATAAACAATGAAAAAGCATACATCAATAACTAAGAGAGCAGTCGTCTATTTGTCTGACGAACAATAAATAATACAGGACAATTATCAGTATCAGAGGGCATACCTGTAGCTCACAGGTAGACTGTGCGTGACTGCCATGTTCTCCTGAAGACTCCTCACCACACACACACTCAGCTGATCCAAACCCTCCCCTGAACCATGACAGGATAAACAGAACAACCATAATTACTTCTAAAGTTTGATTAATTTGATTTATTTCACTCAAGCTTGCAGAACTTGGTGGTGATTGTCTGACCTACCTGAGGGGGCGGGGCCAGAGAGCAGAGGATGAAGGTGTTCAGAGATAAAGGTGAAGGTGTCCTTTAACCAGACGGTCTCCTACAGGGGAGTGTTAGGTTAAAATTGTTTTAATTAATAAAAACGTTTTAAAAAGTCGACCGTGACATTCTCTGTTTATCTTTTGGTTAAAATATGACCTTAGATCAGGATGGTGTTAATCAATCAGGTGTCAGAATTATTTGATTTTCACAACAACAATAATAAAAATAATAACAAAGAAAGCTTGATTAGGGGATAGTGACAAACATGTATATGCCTTAAAAGTATTTATTAATCCAGCTCAGGTATGGAGATATGATCACTGGTCCATATCACCCAGCCCTAATCTATGCAAAGCAACAAACCATGACTCTTTCTTTTATCCATAAGTTTATTAAAACTTAAACCTTTAGAGCAAACAGCTGAGCCGATATTACCATCAAACCTTCATAGACATAAAACAGAGTTCGTTTGTCTCCATCATTTGTAATTCATTAATAATAAACCTGAAATATTTAGAATTATCACATTTTCGAATGAACTTTGGTCAGACATTAATCCACTTTAATGTAACTTCACTGACAGCCTCACTGCAGGGCCCGAGCTGCTCCAAGAACCGCGACAGGGGCTCCATTATCCCGGGTGAGAGGAGTTATCCCGGGTTAATAAGTCCGCTTGAGTCGAACCGCTCCCGCACATCGCCTTCAAACCTTCGGACCAAACTTCCTGCAGAACTACGGTGTCCTGGGAGGCTCAATACGGCGCGGAGCTCTTGTGCAGGAACCCACAGGTTTGACACGCCGCCCAGCGGAGATGGGAGGAACTGCTGTGATGATTGATGAAAGAAATACTTCACATAATAATAAAATAAGACCTGGTAAAAGCTGGTCTGAAGGCTCCAGAAGATTCAAGGAACCGCATCATCTGGACCACAGAAGATTGTAAAAATGTCTCCTGGTCTGATGAGTCTGGTTTTCTGCTCCACATGCAGAATTTGGTGGGAACATCATAAAGCATGGATCCATCCTGCCTTGGACCAGCAGTTCAGGCTGCACTTTGGGCCCCACAGCCTACCTGTGTATTGTTGCTGACCATGTCCATCCCTTTATGACCACAGTGGGCCATCTCCTGAAGGAAACCTCCAGCTCCTTGTCTCAAAGCTCAGATCTTCTCACACTGGTTTCTTCAACATGATGAGTTCAGTGTACTCCAGTGGCCTCCACAGTCACCAGGTCTCAATCCAGTAAATCACCTTTGGGATGTGGTGGAGCAGGAGATTCTCATTATGGATGTTCAACATCTCTGTTGAATCTAAGACACAAAGAATTAATCCTTGTCTTTAACCTCCAGCCAAAAATATGGATGTCCAAATAACAGCTGTATAGTCATCATACAATATTTTTTCCAGCATAAATCTTGTAAAAACCTCTATCACCTGCTCAAAATCACCAAATGCACCATCATTTTCAGGATTTTACTCTTTAAGTGCCAGTTTGTAGACATAATTTCTTGGGTTTTATGTGTAAATAATCTCATTTTGTGTCTTATTATCATCAAACAAGTAGTATTTATATATTCAAACTGGCATTTGAAGGGTTCAAATCCTAAACAACTTATTGAATATTTGGTGGTCTTGAGCAGAGGGGAAGTGGTTTAACAGAATTATGCAGAAAAAGGCAGAGAAAAATGATATATGATGATTTATATAATAGTTTTGTGTGTGTATTTGTGGCTTGAGGAGGGTGCAAAACTGCCAGTAGTGTATAATAAACCAATAAGAATAATTGAAATAAATGTCAAAATGACGCACTCTTGCAGAAATTCATGTTGTAAACTGTAGCACAGCCAAAATGATTATCAAATTTAAAAAAGAAAACGTACAAAAACGACAGAGGGGTCCCTAAGGAGCTGCAAAAGGGGTGCAATCCTGTGCTGGCAGGGTGTCCCTAACAAAGTGGCCACAGAGTATTTTGTTTTTATATATAAACTCCATCTTTAATGTGCTGTTTATGGAAATCCTGCTGCAGGGTTGACATGTTTCACAGTGTTAAAGTCTTCAGGAATAATCGAAGGGTTATTGTGTGAAGTGATGACAGACAAACACAAAAACACACACAATGACACACACAATAAAGAAACATGGCCCCACAGCTGCGAACACACTCTCACAATGACAGAGCTCCAAACTCTGATCCATCACATTGGGATATGAAGGGTAAAATCATTTCAATCTTTATTTTGATTATTTTTATAATCAAACACGTCGTTTAATCAAATAAAACAAACACTCATGCTATAATGAAAATAAATACCACCAAAAAATTTTACAATCTCCATCTTCTTCCCTTTCGTTACTGCTGTTTGGCCCTTCCTCCTCCCCTTCCCTGATTGGCTGCTTTATTTGACAGCCTTCACATTTGACCAATCAAATCACAGAATGCCGCTACGCTCCACCCTGTTGTGAGTGTAGAATTCCCGCCCTTGTGGCGTTGTTTGGTAGGCGGCGCCGCTGAGGCACCAGCTTTGACTTGCGTCCGCGTTGCCCAATCACGATGGAGTATTTAGCGAGGCTCCGCCCAGGCCGGCCGTCCTTCTTCCCGCCCTCTGAATAGGAATGACCAACGGGGGCGTTGCTGGGGGGCGGTGCCGCGCTCGAGCTCGACCCAGTTTGAAAGTGAAGCAGCGTCTCCAGTCTGCGCTGGTACCCCAAACATCTCCCTGAACCCGAGAAAAAAACGAGAAAACCCGAGAAATCACCCGAGAACCAGACCCAGAGCCAGCTCCAGCCCGTAGCCGGCCTCCTTAGCTGTGAGTACCCCCTCCAGCCGCTCCCTGACCCGGGTCCATTTCTCTTCTGTCCCGGTGAATGGGCTGGCTGTACCTGCCGGTTTAAATGTTTCTCTCCATAATTTAGCTCATAAAGCAGGGTAAAATGGCCGCTCGGGGGCTCAGTTTGTCCTCTTGCTTTTGTCTTGTGTTTCTGTGAGTTTACGCGGACCGATCGGCTGTGTTGATGTAAACACGGAACGCCCATTATGAGGCATGAATGTCAGGAATTAGCCGTGTCCCGTCAATACAACGGTGACCTCCCCAGCGCATAGACGGAGCCCTGCATTGAAAATGCGTAGCTGCTGAAATGTGTCCATCTTTCCATTGCAGATTCGAGGGTCTGCGGGGAAAGCGACGCGGTGCTTTCAGAAATAAACTTGAATTCTGTAAAAGAAGTGTCACGTCGTGATTTTTAACGCCGGTGTGATTTTAAAGCTGTTTTTTCCCTGCCTGCTACCCCGTTAGCCTGCTGCTAGCGGAGGGGGAGGGGCGGCTAGCTCTGCAGAGGGCGGGAAGCAAATGGTGGCCCATTGTTCTGTCTGTTAGCATGTTAGCTCGGCTAGGCTAACTGCAGCAGGCAGCACTTTCACCGAGGATGCAGCTAGCCGGGCTTTTCTGCATCTCTGCTCCTCACCGAGCTTCGGGCTCCGGCTGAGCGGAGGGACGGGCTCCGGCGGGATGTCCCGGCTCTGTGACCGGCTGATGGAGGCTTCAGCCCGGGTGGTGGGCCTCGCAGGTCCCCGACAGAGAAAATGGATCCCCACTTTGTTCTCTTTGTTATTCACATCAGCCTCAGAGGGGCTGTTAGAAACATTTGAAGAAATAGCTCTGAGGGACGAACCCGGGACATTAATCAAAGAGGAAACAGGTTGACAAAAAACTATACATATATAATTAAAATAGTAGATTTAATAGAATAACATATATGATATAAATCCGTAATATATTTATATGAATATAGAAGAAAACGTTGATGCCAAAGCAAACAAATAAACCCCAACACATAACACTGATCAGTGTTATGATTTTTGTAATCACCAAAAAATAAGAAATTTTTTTTGTACTGACATCTCTGTAAGGTTGTCAACTCTATCTCCACTATTAAGTGTTTATTAAGGGAGAATCACTGTTTCTGCGTGATCAGTGCTGTTAAGAAATACTTAAATTAAAACAACTTAAGTGTTTTTTAATTTAAAAATAAAAAACAAAAGGAGAGCTGAAATGTACAAACACAAGAAAATTTTTGTTTATGTTTTGGTTGATAAAATTTGCCATGCAATATTTGGGAAAATAGGTTGAATTATCTGTAGCTCCTTGTCTTTGCCCACTTTTCCAGATAATGCTCATGCATTTTTGCAAATTAGACCTTGTGCAGGATTTCCCCTACTTTTTTGATGACTCAAAGCAGGAATCACAACAGAGGGCGTGAAGGATTTGTGTTTGTATTATTTATAGATGCACTGTATTGGCATTTTGCCGATATTTCTGAACTCATCATCACTGATACTGATATTTTTCATCAAGAGCACAAAGTCTTCATGAAATTGACTTTTTGCTTTCAGTCTGTGGACCGGATGCAAAACATTTAGCTCTTGAAAAAGTGAAACTATTTATTTTTAAATGTACCCATGTAGTGATGGTGAGGCGAAGCATTATAATACTTTTGTGTATTTTGCAGATATCACTCAAAATATATGGCAGAAATGTATGGCTGCAAATATTGGCAGTCATTTCAACATCTGCTGATACTGATATCTTTCTGATAGTATTGCGCATCCCTACAAGATATCTTTATTTAATCATTCAGCAGCAATGGTGTTCTGGTCTGTGTATCATACACAGATGAAAAAATAGACTAAGTGTTGCAGAAATGGCGTAAAAGACAATCAGTCATTGAAATATTATTAATCATTTCATAATCATGTTTTTGATTAAAGAAAGAATAAACTAAAATTTTCTGCTCCTTCTCTTTCTTAAAATTGAAGTAAAATTGACAAATTAAGCATCAGAATAATCCTAATTCAACATGTTTCCCTTAAAGCACATGTGCATCTGTTCAGACCCCTTATTGGAGGATTTATGTGCTCTATTAACAAACATCAACCCATCTGTATATGCTGTACTATGAACAGATGTCAGAACAGATGTTTGTTGCATTGTTCTGGCTTCAAGCCTGTCTGTCTGCTGATTCATAGAAGAGGCGTTTATTTAATTAAATAGCAGTGGTAGTTATATGTTTTACAAACTCTAATCAGCTGAAATTTTGGTTTAAACATAACCTTATCAGCCCAGGTATTTGAAATTACCTTTCGTGTAAATATTGTCTCTGTCACACCAAAATCACTCGATTCCAAAAAATGCTGCTGTGTTACTAAATTAAACATATATTGCATTGTCTTACATTTTTATATTATTATTTGGGTTGAAATTTACAGACCCAGTCGCTCTCAGTAAATGTGACCAGTAGCTCTGTTTGCTGAACAAGATGATAATCCTGGAAAAGGACAAAAAAAATACAGAGATAAGAGGTTTTGGTGCAACATTGAGGGAAACCTGGAAGAGATTTAGGACCCAGTTCTAGCAGATCTTTGAGACCCAAAAGTTTTAAGGTTACATTAAAGAAATTTAAGGTCAGAAAGTGTCACATTTTATGCTCAGTCAAGTTTGGCAAGTAATCCAAAATGTCGAAAAGTTCCTCATAGTGCAATGTCGACAAATCCTGGAAAAAGGATCTGCATTCTGAATGTAATCACGTCTTGTGCCATGACCAGCATTCCTTGATATTTTTTGGGTTATCTTGCTCACAGAAGGACAGAGAGACATGCAGACAAACAGAAAAACAGTAACATGAACATGACGTCCTTGTTGGAGGTCATTGTTGAAACCACAGCAGCGTTAATGATGATTACTTTCTCAGATTCATAGATCACCAGAAAAGGTGAAGAATGAGATCATTTCAGGGAATTTTGCTTTAGATTGTGAAAAATCAAGCTTCTCTAAAGATATGAGAAAAAACTAGGGATGCACTTGTTTTTTGCAGATATATAATATTACAAACTTATTATCCTTGATAATATCTTTGTCAAGAGCACAAAGTCTCCACATCTCTAAAACTGACCTGTTCCTTAGATGAAGACAGACTGGTTGTGAAGCAAGAAAAAACGTATGATTTAATAATCGAAACTGTTGATTTATAGAAGTGGACATTCGGTGATGAGGTAAACCATTCTGACAATATTACTGCCAATATATGGGATATAAATGGACAATATGGACTAAAACTTGGCTATAAATCAAAATCAAATATCTGCAGATACAGATAATCTACATCTAAAGCAACTATCTGCCAATATTGATTAAGTTGTTATGATATTGTAATTTTTGTGTCTGCAGACAGAGAGTAGTAATGCCTCCTGGTGCCTAAAAGTTTATCTTTAAGTCTAGACCTGTGGAGTGATCACACATTCACATCCCTACACACACAATGACCGCAAAGAAATAACTCACATCAGAAAATCCAGAGAGCAAAATAACTGCCTTCACCTCATTTAAAAATGTCTTACCAAGTAAACTTATTTATATTTGTGGCATATCTTATTTTAGTGTGTGTTTTTTTTATTCTGTTTTATTTAGAGGTAGATCATTTGGTTGTTTTTTTCTGCTAAAATATCTGAATATATTTTAATGCACTTGTTTTGCATCAAAATTAAAATTTCTGGTAAAGTGACAACTATGCAGCAGATATGTATTCATGAGCAGAAACATGCTGAGTTTGAAGCTCTGCTGCAGCAGCAGGGATGTACGATATTGGATTTTTGCAGATGTTTCCAAACTAATTTCTGATACCCACTTAGTTGGCAAGAGTATGAGGTTTCTCCTTCACTAAAATTGACCTGTTTCTCTCACTGTGACAGCAGATTTATGCATGATATTGTTTTGGTAAACAACATTTCATTCTCTCTCAGAAGACACTGTTGTTTTAAAAATGACAGAATTCAGCAATAGCAGGGGGAGGCATTGAGCTACAGTCATACATTCTTTGGCTTTTAAAGCCAATATCTGAGATATTTATGGCTAATTTATATGGCCAAAATATCAGCCGAAATCTTGATATCTGCCAACAGAAAATCGATAACTCCCTCAAGGAATTAAAATCATTACTAATTTTTCTTAATGACTCTCTTATTAATTCCTTCTACTTTGTTCATTGGATATCAGGCTTGTCACCTGTAGATCAACTTTTTCCACACAAAATCAGCAGAAAACGATAAGGGAATCCTGAAAGAATCAGATCGATGAGCATAATCATTAACGGCATCGGTATCAATAACGTCTCTTAAATTACCAAACCTAACACCAATAAGTAAAATACTGAAGGAGACAAAACCAAATCCACCAGAAAATATGGGAATAGATGTATTTCTTCGTGATCTTTGGTTATTTATAGGGCTGTGTGTTGGCAAGACCATGGTATATCACAACATATTGTGAAACTAAAACAGGGCAGTACATTACCTTTTTTGCACTAAAGTCTTTTATAGCTTTTTGCACCCACAATATTGCACCTGTAAAAAATACAGGTTCTCATAAGTGTTATTTACATAGAAAGCAAAGTCATTGCAACATTCATACGGTTTATTGTGTCCAATGAAATTAAAGCAATAACTGTAACAGAGAGAACAAAAATTAAATGGCTGCGCTAAAATACAAAACAAATGAATTATTAAATATCACAATATTGCACAACAAATATTGTTACAATATGACTCCCCTTATTATTAGTGCATGTTTAACTTGGTATATAAAAAAGTACTTGTATTTTAGATTTTGACCAGAAAGTTTGACATCTGACAGGTTGAGTTTCCTTGTAGCTCAGTATTGGGATTGTTGGGTTAAAAAGTAATCTTGAGCCCTTGCTGCAGGAGGAAGGACAGTTAAGTTTTATTGATAATGATAGCCTTATTGATTTAAAGGAATGTTATATTTTTCTGCCTGTTTTTAATGCCCGTCTGTTTGTCCATCCTCTTGTCTGCATACAGGCCGTCAGTATGATGCGTAAAGACGTAAACAAGCCTAAGGGCAAGACGTCAGCGTACGCATTCTTCGTCCAGACGTGTAGAGAGGAACACAGGAAGAAGAACCCTGAACAGTCCGTCAACTTTGCCGAGTTCTCCAAGAAGTGCTCTGAGAGATGGAAGGTGAGGTGGAACAGTATGAGGGTCAACTTACCGGGCTCTTCTGTCTGTGGTATCTGCTCAACATGCTCCATGTTCTTCCTGCTTTGTTTTCCATGACAACGTATACGCTGATGATTCAGAACAACAGAAAAAATTGAGAAGTGTAAAAGGGCTTTCTCACCTCGTGATATCAGCTCGACTTTACCCGGTTCTTTTGTATTAAACCAGGGATTGTATCTGGCTGAGCAATGACTGAAATGTGGCACGAAGACCCTACTGACCTCTGAGGGGTCAAAAGTATACTGTGATTTATTCTGTTGTTGTTGTGCAGATGTCACCATATTTTTGTGAAACCACATAATGACAACTCTGCCTGTTTACGAGGAACTGTCAGAGTCTGTAGTAGGGCTGAACGATTTTAGGAAAAGATGTAACTGTGATTTTTCTGGCAGATACTGCGATTTTAATTCGATTAACAATTATCTTCAAATCGAGCTTCAGCGCAATATTCACTGTGTTTACAGTATAGACAACGGTAAGGAAATCAATGATCAAAAGCACATAATACATTATTCTAATATTGATGATAAATAATCTGTTTTCGTTATTTAAGGGATACTCCAACTTCTACTCCTGAACAGAGGCTTTGTATTGTTGACCTGCTTACCAGCACTTCTGTGGTGGATATGTGACGTTCGCGAACAAGTCAACTCGACTTAAATACTAATTTCCTGCAAATTTATAAAATAGTATGTGTAAAATAGTTGACAAAACAGATCCTCCAGCCGGGAGGGCTAAAAAAAAATTGCAGCTTTGGCGATCACATGACTGTGTTGTCTGAAATTACGATTTTGATCCGAAATCGATAAATCTTTCAGCCCTAGTCTGTACTGTAATGGAAAATGAAGCAGGAACTATTCAGACCGTGCAGAGCTGAGCAAAGCCTTCAGTCTCATCATTGTGTGTTTTCAGGCTCTGTCTGCCAGCGATAAGAAGTGTTTCGAAGACATGGCGAAGGCCGACAAGGTGCGCTACAACCGTGAGATGAGAGATTACGTCCCGCCCAAGGGCTTTGGAAAGAGGGGCCGCAAGAGGAAAGACCCCAACGCCCCCAAGAGACCCCCGTAAGTCCCCAGAGAATATGAAGGCACCTGAAAAGTCAAAAACCTGACTACCTCTAGATCATATTTTAAAGCCTTGTGTCTTGTTTCCTCTGAGCCAACAGTGTCTTCTCACTTTGGCTTTCACAGCGATGCTCCCTGCAGCTCCTCTGCTTGTAAATATGTAGATCCATTCTGCACCCATCATCTCATCCCAAGCTGATACGGATCTATATGAGGTGGATCTATAACATTTTCATGAACTTCTCTAGATCTTTGATTCACTCTAAAATTCAGATTTCTTAGTCGGACCCTATTTTGCTCCTTCATGTCTTCCTCCTGGATCATCTGCTGGCTTTTACCATGTTTTCCTGTAGTCCAGCTGACGGCTGTAAACAAAATGAAAGTGTTCCTCTAAAGATGCTTTATGGAGTAATAAAAGTTAGGGCTGAACAGTATATCTTTTCAATGTTGCAATTGCAATATAATACTCAATATACTTGTCTTTGGTGAACATTTGAAAAAGAAAAAAACACACAAAATAATAATCTTTTAGACTTTAAACACATACAGCTGTTCATGGAAATTCAACTTCACACTTGGTCAGAAATGCCCCTAGAACAACATTTATCTGGAAAGTTCCCCTGAAAAACCAATGTATGTATTGCAAGAGCAAAAATCTTTCAATATCATGTTTCAGTGCTAATAATCAATATTTACTATAAATTCTGATGTTTAAGCTGAACTTTAATGCCTCTTTATTTCATCATGATCCCCAGAGGATAAAGTCAAGTGTTACATCAGCACAAGATAATCAAAGATTTTTAGGAATGGAAAGATAAATTTACTTGAAAAGGAAGCAGTGAATACAGTGATTATACGAGGAAGGAAAGATTCAACACTGTATTCTCTGCCAGTGTCTAAATTAACAACTGCCGAGCACCAGTGCCAGGTAGGTTTTTATTTTCTGAGTAAATGTCAGAAGGTCGGAGCTACATGGAGGGTAAATATGTGACTGCACTAACAAACGTGCATGAAACCATCTCGCATGATGATAGTGAGTTACGAACAGAACATGAAGCAGGACGATGTTTAGTATGATAAAGATTTGGAGAAGTAGAGCGTGATATGAAAAACACGTGAGACCTGAATGTGTGCTCAGTCTGCATGATAGAAGCATCAGTCATTATTGTCACGGGGATAATCTTTGACATCAGCATCAGTTATCATAGTAAAGGGTCCACTCTTTGACAGCAGCATCAGTTATCATAGTAAAAGGTCCACTCTTTGATCGCAGCATCAGTTATCATAGTAAAAGGTCCACTCTTTGATAGCAGCATCAGTTACCATGGTTATGGGTCCACTCTTTGATAGCAGCAACAGTTATCATGGTTATGGGTCCACACTTTGGTAGCAGCATCAGTTTTCATGGTTATGGGTCCACTCTTTGATAGCAGCATCAGTCATTATTGTCACGGGGATAATCTTTGATAGCAGCATCAGTTATGATTATGGGTCCACTCTTTGACATCAGCATCAGTTATCATAGCAAAGGGTCCACTCTTTGAAAGCAGCATCAATTACCATGGTTATGGGTCCACACTTTGGTAGCAGCATCAGTTATCATGGTTATGAGTCAACACTTTGATAGCAGCATCAGTAATCATGGTTATGGGTCCACACTTTGGTAGCAGCATCAGTTATCATGGTTATGGGTCCACTCTGTGATAGCAGCATGAGTAATTGTGGTCACATTGCAGTTCTTATAACAGCATAACCTCATGTGGGCACTCTGTGACAGCAGCATTAGTCATTATCGTCAGAGGGATGCTAGGTGATAGCAGCATCAGTAATCGTGGTCATGGGCTCTGTGTTAGCACCTTAAGAATTATTGTAGTCACGGGGCAGCTTCATGGCAGCAGCATCAGCCGTTATGGTCACAGGTCGCTCTGTGATAGCAGCATCAGTCGTCATGGTTACGAGGTCTCTCTGTGATGTCACTCTGACCCCTCCCCCCTCTCCTCAGGTCGGCGTTCTTCGTGTTCTGCAGCGAGTACCGGCCCTCGGTGAAGCAGCAGTACCCCGGCCTGTCTATAGGAGACTGCGCTAAGAAGCTGGGCGAGATGTGGAGCAAACTGTCCCAGAGCGACAAGCAGCCGTACGAGGAGAAGGCGCAGAAGCTACGTGAGAAATACGACAAGGTCAGACACACGCACACGCACACATCATCCATAAGGAGGGCGAGAGTGGGCGGGGCTCTGACTTAGGCTTCCTGTCTCTCCTACAGGAAATGGTGGCGTACCGCGGCGGCGGCACCTTTGCCAGAAACCCGGGCTCCTCGGCTCAGGGGGGAGACGAAGACGACGAGGATGAGGGCGAGGACGACGATGAAGAGGACGAGGATGACGAGTAAAGCGGGAGGGAACGTGTGTCTGTGAGCGTGTTTGAGAGAGCGAGGAAGGGGGCGTGTGTCTCAGAGCGCCGGCCGGCTGATGGAGGAGGCGGAGCTAAAGCTGAAGGTCACTCAGTTACACTAAGATCTACTAACGGTTAGTTTAAGCCTGATTGAGGTGAAGATAGGGCCGGGCGACACGAGCGTAAGTAAACATATCAGTAATTTTAGCTGTTTCAGACTTTGATATCATTTCATTAACGATGATGTCAGTAAAAGAGAAGCTCTTCAAACCCAACATCGGGAAGTATATCGATTTTAGTGATCAGAAATTCAGATTGAACTCCTTCACACTGTCTACTTTGACAACATTTCTGTCAACTGAGGTTTTTTAAAAATGTTTTTAACGTGAAATACGATTTGTACTAAAATAATAACCTCTTAAAGAGATCCAAATATTGTGATTAAAAAAAGAGCACTTTGCAAATCCTACAAATACATCAGAACTGTAAAGGATTTTTTAAAGACTTTTTTAAGCCTGAGGAAAAAAAAAAAAGAATTTTAGGATTAGTCCGACTTCAAAGATTTAAGTTACTTCTGAGACTTAAATTAGAAATTCAGGATTTAAGTCAGAATAATGAGCAAGAAAAAATCTATGATTGAATTTTGATATTAGAGCCAGGATCTTAAATGTAAATCAAGATTCTGATCTTATATTTAGAATCCGAGGTTTGAGTCAGGATTCTGAAACTAAAGTAAAAATTAGAGATTAAAGACAGGGTCCTAAAATTAAAGTCAGGATTCTGAGTTTTAAGTCACAGGCTGAGATTTGAGTCAAGATTCTGAGATTAAACCCCAATTCTAAGATTCTATTCAGAGCTTTGAGTTAAAGTTAGGCTTCTAAAATTAAAGCCAGGATACACAGATTAAGATAAGAATCTGAGAGACAAAAAAAACTCATTTTTGAGATTTAAGTCAGAATCCTACATTTCAGTTAGTCTGAGTTTTCAGTCAAAACAATGACATTTAAGACAGGATTCTGAGATAAAAGTTTGAACCTGAGATTAAAGTCAGAATCTTACATTTAAGATCAGAATCTGAGGATAAATTCAGAATCCTGAGATTAAGGAGAGGAATCTGAAATTAAACTTCAATTCTGAGATTCAATCCAGAACTTTGAATTAAAGCCAGAATTCTAAGATTAACATCAGAATCTGAGATGAAGGCAAGAATTCTGAGGTTAAAGTCAGAATCTTAGATTTAAGTTAGAATCTGAGGTTTAAATCAGGATTCTGAGATTAAACCTATATTCTGGGATTGAAGTCGGCCTCAGTCTCAAATCGTGGCTTTAATCCTTGTTCTGAACACCTTGGACATTTGAAAATGAGAGGCAGTGTTGCGCGGCCAGGTCGGCGCTCATCAATAACGATAACTGATAATTTGTCGATCGGTGAATCGAAGAGCACTCTGATTATTGATTATTGATGAACGAGGGGTCGCTCTGAAACACACACCTCCACGTGTGCCTGAGTGTGTGTGTTTATGTGTGTGAGAGGTCATCAGAGGATTACCTGTCCGTCATCAGAGGGCAGCCCCGCCCCCCTCACTGTTACCATGGTTAACCCTGCACCCCCCCTCCCCAAACAGCCCTCTGTGTTTACATGGAGACGTGGCCCCGCCCCCTTCATGTGGTTGTTTTTTTTGTTTTTTACTGAAGTTTGACGAGTTTGTTGTTGTTCACTGTCAGAGTAGAAACTTCAACTTTTATAATAAAACCGACAACTGAGGAGAAATGCCGCCGTCTGACTCTCTGACTCCGCCCACCGCACACACATTTGGTCCTGTTGGGGTTAGCCGTGGTTTGGCTCAGTTAGCGCCGCTGCGGTTTGTAATGAAATATTCCCACATTAGACAGAATCAGGACAAACTTATCACAGAGGGGCTGCAGGTTCTCAACTCAGTCTAAGCTGACATTGGGTGAAAGGCAGCCAATCACAGGGATGAAACATAGAGACAGACAACCTCTCACACAGACTCATAACTAAAAATGATTGAAAGTCACGATTACCCTCATGTGAATGTTTTCGGTCTGTGCATACCTGGAGAAACCCGACCAACCAGGGGGTCGAACCTGCTACCCTGTTGCTATGAGGCAGCAGCACTACCCGCTGCAAAACCGTGCAGCCTGGTCCTGTCTGTGCTTGATCTGCTGGTCAGTTTTATATGTTTAGCATTTTTTAAAACTTTTAAACAGAAATTTGCTTTTTTCTTCAGGTGTTTTTTAACCATCAGACTTTAAAGGTAAACTCCTGCTTGTGGCCTCAATCTGAACAAAAAACTGTTGTTTTTTTTTTTTTTTTTTGAAATACAGAAGTACATCAATGTAGCTAATAAATGAAAACCTTAAAAACATTTAGAAGCGTTAAAATCTGAATTATATTACCTTGATTTAAAAGAATCCTCTGCTTGGAAACACTTCCTCTGTATCTATAATTCTAAATAATTTTGTCTTAAAGGGCTAGTTCTGGTTTTTGAAGTGGTGTGAACTGTGCAGCTCTAACCTGCAGGCAGGAGTGTTGGTACGTAGCCAGGCGATAGATGGCAAATAGTGGTGCTGCCAGAAGCCTGGTGATTTTCCCCATTTAAAAGGAAACCTATGCAAAAAACCATTTGCTCAACGCTACAGTAAGATTTTTCTGTCTGGAACTATTTTATGGTGCTGCGTATCCTTCCGCCGGCATCACACTGGACGTCAAAGGTGCAGTGTCAATATTGACAGCACTTTTTAATTTAGTTTTATAGTCTTTTGCCTAAAATATCTTTTAGTTTTAGTCATAATTTAGTCATCTAAGTTACAGTGAACCTGCTCTACATGAATATATCAGTTCATAAAGAGAGTAGCTCTGGTTGGATCTGCTACTGATTATATCTTAATGTTTTGGTAACTACAGTATAATGTGGTTAATGGTGATTAAATAGAAGTAACGGTTATTAACTCAAGCTGCTCCATCATTCATGGAGTGATGTGTGTAATACAGTGTTAAATTTGTTGACTAATTATTTTCATCATAGTTTTCATCAACAACTGTTTTTCCCCTGATGAAATCTAGGCCATAACTAAAAAAAATAAGTGTACCTGGACAAAAACTAAAACTAAATTAACTGATTTTGTCAACGAATAAAAACTAGACTAAAATGTTTGACAGAGACTTAATCCAGTCAGACCTAATTTGGTCATGTAGAAAGTAGGGACAAGTTAGGAATATATCCAATCACAGTTACTTTGTTTGTGTGGAAAGGTTGGATGAGTTAAGAGGGACATCCAATCACAACAGCCTTAGCTTCATGGTGGTGGGATCCAAGTGTAAAACATGATGAAAATGGCTTACACTTTACACTTCATATTTCAGTCGACTAAATTTACATTACATTTCAACTAAAATGTTGATAAATGAAATTTTATCAACTAAAATAGACAATAATTAAAATGGTTTAGATGACTAAATTATGACTAAAACTAAACGATGTTTTAGGCAAAAGACTAACATTGAATTAAAAAGTGCTGTCAGAATTATCCCTGGTGTAATACTCAGTCTGACCACCAGAGGGCTCCACAGTCTGCCATCATCAGACAGCAGATTACATAAGAGTCTGCACATTGCTTATTATGTAACACACACACCATTAAACACACACACCTTAATACACATAACACACTCTTCACACTGATGCTGGAATAATCTTCCGTGTCTCAGTCCTTTTGGACCTGGTTCAGACTCAGGAGGTCTTGGGTTCATGGATTAGGGCTTAGATTTGGTCTGGTAGACATGGAGATGTTGGGTCTCTTTCTGCAGACCCTCAAACTGCTGCAGGAGGACTTCATGGAGAGCAGCAGACATCAGTCTGACACCAGAGTCCAGAATCTGCCTGAGCGCCAGACCATAAAACTGGAACCTCCCAAAGAGGTGGAGCTCTGCACTTTAGAGGCTTTTATTTTGACAACGAAATGAAATTAACAGGACTTTTACTTTGAAAAGTCTTTATTTCATAGGACTTCAGTTTTAAAATTCTTTAACAGATAAGACTTCTGTCCTGAAGGATGGCAGTTAGTTGAGCTTTTACTTTGAAATTCTGCCTTTCATTGGACAGGTTTGACGTATGGCTATTAAACTCTGACCCTGCTCCACTGAGGATAAACCACAACTGACTGTTAAAAATTAAAGGTTAGGTATTAACGCACAACTGTGTTAAAAATATTTAGAAATTCTGCTTGTCTGTGCCCTTTTCTTCGAGGGACGGCCTAGTCTCTAGGACAACATTTTAATTTCTGGTGTTCACAGAAAATTAAATGTTTAAGGACTTTTACTTTGAAGTACTGCAGCCAGAAGTTTTTATTATTTTAAAGTTCTAAAACCTTGAAGAATATATTTTTGGAGTTTTTAAGTTTGTAAGACTTAAATTTTGAAGCCCTGCAGAACATTAAACTTTATTTTAAAGTTCTGTAGCCTGTAGGAATTTTATTTTGAGGCCTGCGATTCATCAGATGTTATTTTTATTTTGAAGTTCTGCAGCCTGTAAGAATTTTATTTTGAAGCCCTGCAGTCTGAAGTCTGTAGGAATTTTATTGTTAAGTTCTGCAGTTCATCAGACATCTATTTTATAGTTCTGCAGCCACTGTAATTTCTTTTTGAAGCCCTGCAGTTTGACTTTTATTCTGAAGCCCTGTAGTTCACAAGAGTTTTATTTTGAAGCCCTGCAGCTTGTTGTACTTTTATTTTGAAGCCCTGTAGTTTGAGTGACTTTATTTTGAAGCCCTTCAGTTTGTTATACTTTTATTTTGAAGCCTTGCAGCCTGTAGAACTTTTGTTTTGAAGCCCTGAAGTTTGGGTGACATAATTTTGAAGGCCTGCTGTTTGTTAGACTTTTATTTTGAAGCCCTGCAGTTTGAGTGACTTTATTTGAAGCCCTGTAGTTTGTAAGACTTTTATTTTGAAGCTATAGAGCCTGTAGGACTTTTATTTTGAAGGAAACACACTGCTGTTGTTTGTTGTCTTTTATTGATCGGTAAACACAGGAACATTTTCAGGCAGGAGAATTCAACCAATCACAAACAAGTATCATATGACATCATACATCATCATACAGCAGGATCACCTGATTGGCCGGTCACTCTTTAAAGGAAGACGATTGGTGGAGAGCAGATCATGTGAGGAGGGGGCGTTTCCACGTGGCACGATAGTGTTTACAGGTGAGGAGACCGGAGTGTGTGCGTGTGTGCGTGTGTGTGTGTGTGTGTTCATGCTGAGCCCCACGAAGACGTTTACAAACAAAACAACACAAACAAAAACAAAACAAAAACAAACTCTAATGATTCCCTAACTCAACGACTATCTCATTAACTTACCAGTAAACTAATTCTTTACCTAGACTAATTTATCGAGTGTTTCACTAATTAATCATCTAATTAACTAACGAGCCGTTAAAGCAAAAAACACAAAACAGGAAAAATAAGACTGTGACATCACACACCACTGCTGTTGCTATGGCTACAAAAGCTAGCTTCTGATTGGATGAGGAGGTTTCAAACCTGGAGGCGAGCGCAGAGGCCGATGGTTAGCAAAGTCGTCCACAGTTAGGCATCACCGTTGCAACTCGGACTTTGAGCGCTCATGGCGAGTGAGCATCATGTGATCATCGGTGGAGCTCCTCCAGCTCTGCTGCACTCTACTCCAGATCTGTGTTTACACTCGTTCCTACTATAGCTTCAAACTGGATTATGATCTGGTTTTCATCCTGATTCTAATCTTAACACAGGACATTAATGCTGTTTGAATGGAAATTCAACAAGAATAAACTTAAATTAAGAAATCCTTAACCTGTTTAAACTGGACTAAACTAGATTAAAGTTTAGTTAAAGTTAAACCACACTTAACCAGATTCAACCAGAAGAAACCAGTTTAAACTAGACTAAACAAGATTCAAATTATGAAGCCCATCCAATTCCAAATTGAACTAGATCAAAATTACATTTGACCTGTTCAAACCAGATTAATCCAGAACAAACCACTTTAAACTAGACTCAACCAGAATAAAATTAAATCAAGCCCACCTGAGTCTAAATTAAACCAGACTGAAATTAAATTTTACCTGTTTAAACTACATTCAAGCAGAACAAACCAGTTTAAACTCAACTAAACCAGATTAAAATGAAATCAAACCCACCCAATTATAAATGAAACCACATTAAAATTAGATTTGACCTGTTCAAACCAGATCAAACCATTTTAGCTAGACTAAACCAGATTTAGATTAAGTCAAACCCACCCAATTACAAATTAAGCCAAACTAAAATTAGATTCAACCAATTTCGACCTGTAACACCGGATTCAACCAGAATAAACCAGTTAAAACCAGATTGAAATTAAATCAAACTAACCACATTTTAAATGATAAAAGACTTAAGTCAGATTTACCAGGTTCAAATCAAACTAAACCAACCCGTCTCTAAATTAAATCAGATTAAATCAGATCTTCCTTCACAGGTTGTTTAGAATCTAAATGACCTTTCAGCCAATCAGAAGCCCTCTTTCATAATGAAAAAAGATCCAATCAGGAGTTAGAAGTTAAACGTAATCATGATATGGACGTGGTAAAAACAATAACATCGGTGATTCAAATAAATAAATAAATAAATAATAAATAAACAACAGAAAATAAATAAGCAAACATCAACCTGCGAGCGTCGTTTGGTCTCATGCTCGTCGATATGATGCAGGTGATCATCCTCGGCAGTGACATCACAGCCTGTGTGCGTGCTGATTGGTCGGTTTCAGGGTCAGTGTGTCTGAATTAAAGCTGCACCGAGGCATCGCACAAAAACAAAGTACAGATAAACGCGTTGGAGATGAATAAACAAAGTGTGTCAGTGTTACCATGGCAATGAGGACGGACGTGTCAGTGTGAGCATGAGGACGGGGTGATATAACGAGTGCAGCCTTAACGTGTGCGTGTGCGTGGTTATTTGCTTTCGATTCGTAGCTTAAAGGAAACTCGTCCGGCGAACTTGTCCCTCTCGCTGCCCTCGCTCAGCGTGTTGGAGTTGATCTTACACTCCACGTTTATGTCCGTGTTCATCGAGACGTTCAGGAACTTCACCGCCACCAACGGCTGGGTGTAGTTCACCTGAAAATACATAAATATATAAGTAAAATAATAAACAAATAACTAGAAAAAATAAATCAATATATTAGTAAATGAATATAAAAGTTAAAAATATATACATTTAAATTAACAAAAATAATCAAATAATATTTTAAAAATATATTAGTCAATAAAATATACCTGAAAAAAGAGTAAATAAAAAAGAAACATACTCCAAATAAATAAAATTAAAAAAAAGTAAAAAAATACATTAGATCAGTAAAAAACACTAGTATTTAAATAAATTAGTAGTTAAATAGAAGATAATTACATGAAAAATAAATATAAAAATACATGTAAGTTAATACATAAATGAACATAATTAAACTAAATCCAATACATAAATAAATACAAAAATAGCATATTAGTCAATAAATAAATTTAAATAAGTAAAATAAATATCTTGAAAAATGGCATATCAGTATATACGTACAAAACATATGAGTAATTGAACACTTGTGTGTGAATGTGTTCACTCATCAATTTTTAAAATATAAGTAAAAAAATATATAAAAAATAAAAAATAGCTTAGGAGTAAATACACAAAAATATATTTAAATAAATGAAAAAAAGATAAAGAAATTAATAAAAAAAATATACTGGTTGATAGTAAATACATAGGTAAAACAAATAAACAAATAAAAAAAATATAGTAGAAATTGAATAATTACATGAGCAAAAACAATAGTAAATAGCCTATTGTTAAATTTAAAAATAATAATTAAAAACATATTAGCAAATAAATTAATATATTTGTCAAAAATAGCAAATTACGTATAAGTAAATAAATCCATTCTGAAAAGTAAAAATTATGAAAAAAAAGGTAAATTATATAAATCAGGAAACCTGAAATAAAGAAGTAAAAATATATATTAATTCATTAATAAATACATATATTATTAAAAAAATAAATATAGAAATGATACATACACATATCTAACAATGGATGAATAAATAAGTGGAGGCAGACAGGTGTATTAAAGTGTGTGCTGGTGTACCTGGGCTTTCTTGCCATAGTAGGGGTAGTACATGAGGTTGAAGGTCCCGTTTGGAGGGTAATAGGCCAGCTGTCCCATCTTATCACTTTCCTCTTTCTAAAACAATAAACACAGATAATCGATCAATAACCCGATCGACAAACTTTAATCACTGATAACAATCGATCCCAAACTGAGCCTGAGCGCTCTTACCCACGGATTTGTCTCCTCTCTGAACCTCTGATGATGGACGGACGCACAGATGGACACAGCACATGAGATGGAGACAGACGGTCTAACAGACAGTGAGACAGATGGACAGACAGATGGACAGACAGTGAGACAAAGCACCATCCTGAAGCTCCATGTTCTGCTTTTTGGAGATAAATATGTCCCCTCAGAGACACAGAGCACTTCTATGGACAAGACAAAAGACCTCATCCTGAACGGCTGATTCCCCTGCCCAGGAATACACCTACCAGTGTGACATCATACCACTGATACATCAGCAGCTGTAGCACACTGGCTTGTGTTACCAGGCCCGGTACAGAGCAGAGACTGTAGAATGAAATTAGAGTTGTTGACAACATGGGGCTGAGCCACCTGACCAATCAGAGGGGCCCACATGGGGGGGGGGGGGGCCAAAGTGACCAGAGCACCAGCAGCAGTCACTGAAATCAAACGTATGAACCAGAGTGAAGACAAAACCTGGACTCTTTAGGACAGAGTTCTTAAGTTTGTCTTCTTCTATCAAACGAACAAGAACAAGAGAGAAAGAGATTACCAATTCACAGACGGACAGACAAATGGACGGACCAACTGACAGGCAAATTGACAGACAGACAGTTGGACATATGGACCTACAGTCAAACAAATGGACTGACAGATGGACAGATAGACTGATGCATGGACAAATGGACCCACAGATGGACAAATAGACTGATGGACGGATGGATTAATGGACAATCAAACAGACAGACTGATAGTTGAAAAGACGAACAAACACATGGACGGAAAAATGGACAAACAGACAAATGGACGGGATTGACAGTGAGACAGATTCAGACCTTGGCTCCACAGGTGACATAAGGAGACTGACTGTCCTTCCCCGGCAACATCCCGATAACCTGGACAGACAGACAGTTGGACAGACAGACAGAGTGAGAGTTAGTTAAAGGGACAGTTCATGTTGTTTTTAAGTGGAGTTGAAGATGGATAATAAAATATTTACCAAAAACAAATTAAAAACAACTCTAAACCGTATTCGCCCTTTGGTACTCAAGTCTTTCACTAACAAGTATGAGTGTTTTAATACTTGAGTCCTTCTCTAACAAATACAAGTCCTTTGATACTCAGGTCCTTCACGAGCAAGTATGAGTCCTTTCTTACTTGAGTCCTTCAATAACAAGTCCTTAAGTGTCCGAGTGTCTTACCCGGTTCAGTTTGATGAGGATGCAGGGCTGACCTCTGTTGTAACCATAGAAACGATCTGAGATCCCAGAACATTCCTCCAACATGGTCCGATTAAACTGACAGGAGCGCTTTGGGTTGTTCCTGACCTGAGGACAGACGGACAGGTCAGAGGTCAGACGGACAGACAGTACAAAGGTCAGATAGATGATCACATCAAAGGTCAGACAGACAGACGGACAGTTTACCTCTCCGCTGTCCTCCTGGATGAAGTACTGGTCTGGAGGACAGTTGTCATTGGTCTGAACCTGATAGCTGTCGTTGTAGGCTGCAGACAGACGGACAGATTAAGAGTGTTGATATTGTTTAGGGTGATAAAAGTTGATTAACTTGATCCAACAAGACATTCATCACTGATCAAAGAACTTCTTACGTGACAGGAAGTTGTTGAGGTTCTGGACGAGGCCGTCCCAGCTCTCAGTCTCCGACACGGAGAACCTGATCTCCAGCTGATCCCCTTTGGGACGAATCATCATCCCTGAAAACAAAAAGCTGTCTTATTTTCCGTCTTATTTTTGTTGTTGTTTTTTTTCTGTATGAGTGGTAGTGTTTGTTTGTGTATATTTTTAATTCTGTTTTTTTTAGTGTTGTTTGTCTGTAGGATTAGTTGTGTTGGTTTCCCTATTGTTTTTGTCTTTGCTGTTGTTTTTATCATGTTTCTTCTGTATGATAAGTAGTGTTGGTTTAAGTTTATTTTTGTTTGTTGCTTTTATTCTTTGGTTAAATGGCAGCGTGACATTGTGCATCCTTTCTGTTTGTTGTTGTTATTTGATTGGTAGTGTTCCTCGTTTTTTTGTCTCAGGTTGTTTGTTATTTTTTCAGTCGATTGGCTTTGTTAGTTTTTGTCTTATTCTTTGTTTTTATTTTGTAAAAATAGTGTTTGTAATTGTTTGTGTGTTTCTGTTGGTTTATTGTGGTTACTGTTGGGAATTTTCTGTATAATTGGTAGTGATGGTTATTCGTATTTATGTCTTTCTTTGTTGTTATTGTTTTTAGATTGGTAGTGTTTGTTGTTTTTCTTGCCTCAGGTTGTTAGTCGTTATTGTACGTTATTTTTTTCAGTTGTATTGCCACTGGTTAGTTTTTGTCTTTTTCTTCATTTTTTTAATAGTGTTTTTTGGTGTTTATTTGGCTTTATTTGTCTGTTTGAATACTGTGGTTACTGTTGGGTATTTTCTGTGTGATTGGTAGTGTTGGTTAGTTTTATGTCTTTGTTTGCTTGTTTGTATGTTGTGATTGATAGTGTTGCTAGGTGTCTTTTTTGTTTTGTTTCTGCTTGTTTGTTGTTTTCATTGTTTGTTTTCTCTGTATAATGACAGTCTTGGTTCATGTCTTACTTTGTGTGTTTTATTCATTTATTTGTCGTTTGAATGTTTTTTTCTGGATGTTTCTTAGTATTGGTTCGTTTTTTTGTCTTAATTTGTTTGTTAATTTTCGTTTGTTATTGTTAGTTTTTTCTGTCTGAGTGGGGGTTTGTCTTATTTTTGTTTCATTTATTTGTTTGTTGTTACAATCTTACTCTCGTCAGTTTGATCCTCTGAATGTTCTGTTGAACCTCAGAAAAGAGAAACGGGGCCCTATACTTGACCTCTTGTCCAGCGGGGGGCTTGTGCTCACGTGTGCGCCTTACCTGGCGTGGCGAGGCGGTCTTGCCAGGTGGGCTTGTAGTCATCGAGCGTCAGCAGCATGATGTACATGGTGAGGACGAACATCCCGGCCAGGAACAGGTAGAACACCAGGTAGAAGAGCAGGATCAGACCTGTAGGGGGGGAGGGGTTAGTTATCATGGTGAACATCACACCCCCCCCCCCCCCCCTCCTTTTAATGTCATCTTTATAATCCTCTTGTGCTAAGCTCCGCCCCCTGTCGATGACCTACATTCAGATGATGGAGGAGGGGGACGCTCTAATCTCTCTGTTCACTCTCCCTCTCTGAGTGTCCCCGCCGTCCCCCCACCCCCCACAGACCTGCTGTCCTGCTTCAGGACCAGCGCTTCTGAATCATCACGCCATGATAAAAGTACGACCCCCGTGACCCCTGATCTAAGACCCCAATGAGGAGGAGGAAGAGGCTGCAGTTCCTCTCACTGCCACTAGAGACTGAGTCTGAAGCAGCAGCAGTCCCATCGACCCTCCAGAGCCCCCTTCACACACACAACCCTAATATATCCAGGAAAATACCTGCCCTGGTAATGCCCTGACCTTCTTCACACTTGGCCCCTCAAAGGTCAGAGGTCACCCTGAAGTATGCATGTCAGTCAATGAGAAAGTGAAATGAGAAAGAGATCACTAAACTTCCTAAACTCAGCCAAAAGGGGGCGCTCCAGGTGAGGTACCTCAGGGTTCCCACTCTTTTCCACAAATCACTTTCCAGGACTTTTCCAGGATGTTTTCCAGTGTCACAAAACCAACTGAAGTTACAGTACTGGTGTGGGCTATTCTCAGGTTAATCTAGCCTTCTGAAAAACAAGATTAAAAGTTGATGACCGATATCTCTAGCTAGCTCCACCGTATCATATTGAGCTTAAACGTATTTATTTCTAACTCCCAAGCATGAACATTGTCTGTTAGCTATCTTTTAGTCCGGCTTCATATTAAAATTATGGTTTATACTGTTTTTTTAATCTTTATTTACTCTGCTTTATTATAAATATCTTTTTTTGATTTACTTTTAAGTAGCCAGAATTTTTTTTTGTCATTTTTTGTTATTTCTTTTTGTCACCGTTGTTTTGAGTTTTTAATATTTTATTCTTTAACTAATGTTTGATTTTTGTTCACTAACAAGGTAGAAGGAAGATAAATAATTTTCCAGGACATTTCACTTTTTTCCTCATTTTCCATATGTTTCCCATGACTGGAAAATTGGTCAATCATTTTCCAGGTTTTTCCTGTACCTAATTTGCTACTTGACCAAATGAGATGCATCATAATTCCAAGGTGAATGGTTGCGTTCACACATGCAGCTCGGCCAGGTAATTTTAGGAAAATTCAGAGTTTTTTTTTAATGTGAATGAGGTTAATGTTTGATCTTTTTAAAATGCATTTTTGTTTTCATCCTTCACCTGTCCGCACGGAGACAAAAACCATCTGTTTCAGTTTTAAAAAAGTTTTCCGTAAACACCAAATCTTTTCAAAACTGTGTCTGTCCACATGAAAACATTGTGGTCCAGATGCCAGGCCTGTAGGCGGCGCTGTAACGCTGCTGCAGACATCAACAAAACGAGAGATGGACTGTAGTGGACTATATTGAAAAATAGACTTGTAGTGGATGATAGTTTTCCATAGTAGACTACTGTATAATTAAGTGGACTTATGTGGACTACAGTAGACTGTATTGGACTATTATAAAATATAGTGGACTGTTGAGGACTATCATGGTCTGTAGTGAAATATAGTATAATTTTAGTGGACTACAGTGGACTACAGTGGACTGTAATGAACAATAGTAAAACCTAGTGGATAAGGCTGTCACTTTTCCTAAAAATCAAACTCCAACAGTTTTCAAACATACACCGAAATAACGAAGATATCAGTTATCTGAAATAAGGAAAACTGCCCGATCTCACATTGTTAACAAATCCATAAAAACCTGGATCCACATTCACTTTTGGATCACCACCAGAATCTTACCGATTGGCTCTTGACTCATTTCTGAAGTTCCCTGAAAATTTCTGTGAAGCTAAGTCTTGGAAATCATTAGCGTTTCCCTCGTTTAAAATTACATGGTTGCCGTGGTTACAACAGATGTTGAAACTAGAGTTCGCCTGACGTATTTGATCAAGATTTCCTCATATGTCTCAAATCAAAATACAAAGACTTTTTTAGACAAAATGGCTGCTGCCAGCTGTTAACACCTGGTCAAACCTGACTGGCTCTTCTTTTTGGCGTACTGTCCCTTTAAATAATGTCAACAGAGTCCTCACAAACACTCTTAGACAGACGTGTGTGTGTGTTTGCGTGGATAGATTACAGTCCAATCAGCCTGGTCTGATAATCCAGATTAACACTAAGAGTTATTGTGTGTGTGTGTGCAGAGTGTCCTTCAGTCTCCACCAAGGCCGAGCATCCTTTGACCCGCTGCATGATGGGAAATATGACATCATCACTGAGGTTATATAAAGTCTGAGCTCAGACGAGGTCTGTGTGTGTGGAGTCATCAGCTGATGGATGATCATCACAGAGGTCAAAGGTCATCAGACAGGAAGCTGGTTATGTCCTGAATCACAGCCTCCTTCCTGTCCCTCTGTGGTTAGTGGACTTTAGTGGACTGTGGAGGACTGTAGTGGACTTTAGTGGACTGTGCAGGACTGTAGTGGACTACATCAGATGGACTTCTCCGTGACTATTTCCCTTTAGGGCACTTTTGGGTATCGTTAGCAGGACCATTTGTCCAATGCTGACGTGATCAGGAGGGCAGGACTGTGATCCAGCTCACCACATACTGGGTGCCGGGGACTTGGTGGGTTGGACGGGGCCACGGGTGCTGACTACATGCATCATGGAGGTGTCAACTTCAAGATACCTGAAGGCTTGGAACATGGGCCTGGCACAGGCGTGGACAAAGGCTATGGGGGGCCGGAAAAGCACAGGGACCAGGTTGACAAGGTGAAGACCTGAACTGGCATATGCACCTTTACCTGACCTAAGTGGACGGTAGTGGACTGTAGTGGACTAGAGTAGACTAAAGTTGACATCAGTAAAACATAGTGGACTATGGTGAAATAAAATAAACTACAGTGGACTACAATGAAAAACAGTTGACTGTAGTAGACCGTAGAGAACTATAGTGGACTATAGTTGACTGTAGTGGAGTACAGTAAAACATAGTGGACTGTTGTGGATCGTAGAGGACTATAGTAAAATATAGTGGAGTATAGTGAACTGTGGCAGACTATTTTAAACCATAGTGGACTTTAGTGAAATATAGTGGATCATACTGCATGGTTGTGGACTATAGTAACACATAGTGAACTGAAGTGGACTGTGGAGCACTAAGCAGACAATAAAAAATGTTAACTTGGGACTCTACACTACTTACTGACTATGACACCATTGCCATCACACAGGTTAGAGGAACAATTTAATAAACAATAATAATGAAGTTTCGAACGGTTCAGTACATGCATGTTCATTTCTGTATTTCATTTTTGAGGGCAAACAGCCTTTTCTCTCCGTATTTGCTCTGCTGTGTTTGTGCCTGTGAGTCAGAGTGCAGGGGTGAGTAAACTCCTGCAGAGAGTAGCGATACACTAAAGCTGGACCAAGATATCATGACTACTGCTTTGCTTTGAGAGGAGAGTTATTGTCAAAAATGTGGAAAACTGCCTGATCTCACACCGTTAACAAATCCTTGGCAAAATTACTGGATCCACATCCGCAATTGGATCATCACCAACATCTACCTGATTGGCTGCTGACCCATTTATTATATAATATGAAAAGTCAGTTAAAGTAGAAATCTAAACACCAAAAGGCATAAATAAAAGAAAAATGAAAACGAAAACTGCGTTTCATTACTTTAGCACTTTGGGAGCACTTAGGTGGTGGTGTCTGCATGGGCTGTTGATGGTTAAAAGTGCAGAGGGAGGACCGGGGGGCCGATCCGCCTCTCCAGGTAGGTCGAGATTTATTAATAGCACACTGTGTCGAGGTTTGCATGGTTTCATAAATCTGAACGATTTTGGTCGGGGAGCGGGTTGTCCTGGGTTTCAGAGGGAGGCTGGTCCAGAGTTTGGGACCATAAGAAGTTAAAGCTGCTCCTTTCTGACGGACAGGACGCAGAAGAACCAAGGGTTACAGGAGGAGGAGTCCTGGTGTTTGTGTTTGATTAAAGTCTGAGACCAAACGAAAGCAAAGCCTCTGAAATCAGGACGGGAAACATCACAGACGAAGAAGAAGGTCTTCATTACTATGAAGTGTGTTCAGTGTGGATCACCCTGAGCATGTTTTTCAGATAAACCTCTGTTTTTATTTCTGTCTGTCTGTTCTCAGAATATTCAACCCTGGTGAATAAAGGAGATCAGCTTTATATAACAGACTTTTTAAGCTGTGAGTATAAGGGAAACCATTTGGGATGTTAGATTTTAAAGTCATGGTCATAACCAATCAGGTGGAGCTACGAGCAGGAAGTGACTGCTCGTACAGAGATTAGCATAGATGCTAACAGCTCCAGCAGCAGTTTTATCAGATCTGGACCACATTTCTTTATTAAATGAAAACTAGCAACACTACAAACTTCTGTAAAAAAAGGACATTATCGCTCTACTTCAGACATGTTTTGCCGAGAGTTTGTTCTACGACGTGGCTCATGTTCTGTCCTTTACACTGCAGCCGTAACGCCCTCCTACAACATTGTATGATTAGCCCTTCATGACTGTGACTGACAGAGCAATTGTCCAATCACCTGCCTGATATGGTTCCAAACACTTTCTATGGGCTCTTTCCCAAATGGACTGGTGAAATTTTACTAAATGGTCCATCTGGTGGGTCCCGTTATTGATGGTCACAGATCTTTGAAACTCCATCAGAGCTTCACAGTGACTTTTATTTTGGGATAATCACTGATCAAAAGATTCTAACGGACCCCCATGTCCCATCATTTATGAGCCTTCATCAACAATCAGCCAACCAGTGACCTGAAGCCCTTTTAACAGTACATTTACCATCACCACACTTCCAAACTGAATATTTGTGTCAATTCATAGCCAGCTACAGCTTTGGAGGAGCACAAGAGAGCATGACACGGTTCATATTTCACAACAGAATCATAGCTCTGATCTACTGCATCCACGTGCGAAACCCTCACCAGAATCACCCTGGGATATTGATATCATACCAATAATATAGTGGATCCCTGGGATAATCTGTGATCGATGACTAAATCGAGCAGTCATGATTCTGATCATGGTCCGATATTTCCGATGATGAAACTGCTAAACTTTCACCTGCTGTTGTTTTAATTCAGTGTTTTGTCATCAATCCAATGAGTTATATCAGCGTTACTGAACTTTCTGCTCACAGTATTTATCTGCACACAAGTATTTATCTGTTCATGCACTTGCACTTTGTTTTACTTACCCTTATAGATTTTTAGTCTTTGGTCTTAATGGAGGGTGCCTCTGCAACACGTGTACGTGTGCCCCCCTTTTTATGCTTTTTATGTCTTTTATGCCTATGTCTGCTGTGATGACAAAACCTGGAGCACTTTAATGTTTAAATTTAAATTTTGTTTTTACCTTTGTCTTTGGCGTTTATTTATGGGTGGTGTAATCTCACAGACTGCAAAACGAATCTACCTACAAGTAACCTGATCCTGAACCTTTCTATGCTGTCTGTTGATGCTGAAACTTATTCCAGTTGAGAACCGATAACAATTAGCTTAAAGACTCAGTATCATTGGTAATTTTGCTTAACAATCCACTTTAAGGATGGGACTTGATATGATTTTATTGATACTAATGTCATTAGCACTAGCATTCTGCACTTAGCACTCCAGCACTCTATAATTCATTGTGTATAATTCCCATGGTCCCCAAAATCCTGGCCCGTTATATTCTGGACTGTATGTCAATTGGGTTGTCCACAGTGTATGTGTGTTGCTTGTCTTTTAATTTGCTCTGTGGGTTTTATTCCTATTGTTGATGTTTGTTTGTATGTGATGACACCAACCCGCCAATGGGACTGGGGATGGAAATTAGCCACTTGGCTATAATCCCAAATATTTACAATAAAATATAAATGCCCATTAATGTAGACGGTCCCATTTAACAAAAAAAATCTCAAGTCTCAAATTAAGGGTCCTGCTTATCGATCTGATTCTTTAGCGATTGATTTACCACTTCCTGTGGATTGTTTGTGTGGTCAAATATTGGCCGCACAGGTTTGTACAGGCAGTAATACCAAACACATTAATCCTGATATTTAATGCTGGGCTGCATGGATGATGGTGTTTCCACTTGCTGAGCACTGAGCAGTTAGTGTCTTTTTGTCAAAAACCAAGACAGTTTTGGCCACTTCTGTCCCCTGTCTCATATGATTTTTGACTTCTTTGTTGTCATTTCTGCTGACTGCCTCTGATGAGAGTGTAACGCTCTCGATTTGCAAAGCATGCTGAACGAAGTGGAACAAACTGAGAAGCAGAAAGACTAATAATTCCTTGAGAGAGATTCTCAACTGGAGTTGGTTTTGGATCCCCATCCCTCATCCCTGTATCAGTTCCTTTAAAGGATCTGGCTGCCTTGCTGATGGGATGCTGTGCTCTCATCAGTTGGTCCACTGTTGCAGAGGCAGTCGAAAGTGTGGCTTGATTTCATGCAATATGGCTGCTCGACATCCAGTGTCTCTCGGCAGAAGACTTCTGCTCTGAAGAGTTCAGTTAGAAAAAAGTCTGTACTGACCTCCATCATAGAGGTGATGCTTCTACTGCCTGTCTGTTAAAGTTAGGGATGGATTTTTATGAAATTTAGTCTAAATGTTGGTCATGGCACAAAGAAGTGTGTACATTTTGGGGGTGATCTGAATTCAGGATCTTTAAAGGATTTGTTAGCGTTGTTTGATAGGGCAGTTTTCCACATTTACCATAATAACTCAGCTAACAATGCTGGAAACGCTTTGGTGGATGTTTGTGCTCTCGAGCAAATTTCTATGTTTTGAGTTTGAAGTAAGGATGGGAATATGGATATTGAGTACTGAAGTATGGATTCTTTACAAGTACTCTTTTGGTTTCATTACTCCTCTAGTATATCAATATCATACAAGCACTGTAACAAAATATTTTCCATGAAGGTCTTCAAAACATTTTCAGATCTGACTTCATATTAAACACAGATTTATGAATTGCAACTATCAAGAAATATTTAAAACCACTTCTTAAATCGGTGTTTTTCAACCACTGTGCCGTCAGAGACAGTCAGGAGCACCATGAAAAATTATCCAGTTTCACTTAAAGCCAATGCTAATTTTTTTGTGTTCCATTGAAATCAAATGTTGGAATATCCATTGAGATCCCTTTATGAGAGTAGTATAATTGCACTAGTGCGAGATCTCTGTGTTTCCATCTGTCTCTGTTATGAGCTGTCAAAACTTCTCGACCGCTCCAGGTATCTTTGACCAATCAGAAGAGCCCCTGAGGCTTCTGTCCTGATTGGTAGAGTACAAGAAGGAGGACCGTGCGCGAAATAAAACAAGAATCAATGTCGGTGTTGTGTTCAAGAGGTGGAGGACCCTTCGGGATCTCAAGGGTTTCAAATCCTGTGCAGAGCTAGCTACATTTCTGTTGGATAGGCAAGTTATTTTTTTTTCCTCTTATGTTGTTTTGTTTTTTCCTCTTATGTTGTTTCGTTGTTTGATACCGGCGTTTTGATACCGGTGTTTTGATGTCGCGTTTGCGGGCACATTTTTGTGGGAGTGATCTTTGAGAAAACAGAACGGGAGGGGCTGTGCTGGTTTGCTAATCGCCATCTTAGCCGGCTGTGTGCCAAAATCTTACCAACAGCACCTTTAATTGGTCAAAAAAAATTGAAAACAAATTTATTATTATTTGCAAATAATGAACCAGCGTTGAATGTTTGTGATGAATCTTAAGGCCCGGGTTTCACACTGAGTGAATCTAAATAAATGGCGAGAGTATATTGTCATTGTATTCGGGGCTATAGAGTGTCATTTTGTAACATGTACTGTGAGTCAGTACAGCTGCTATTTTGGCCAGGTCTCTCATGTAAAAGAGATTTTTTAATCTCAATGGGACGTCCTGGTTAAATAAAAGTTAAATAAAACATTTTGGTCGGTGGCGTGCCTCGTGATTTTTTTCAATGATAAAAACGTAATGTGGCTCAAAAAAGGCTGAAAAACAACTTAAATGAATAATTTAAGCTGTTTCTTTTCTATTTGCAGCATAATTATCAATTCAATAAAAGAAACAATAAAAAGGCGGTGCAATGAAACCAAGAATCAAGGGGCAAGAAATAATAAAAGCTAAAAATACATAAAACTATCTTTAAAGATTTTAAGAATCTTAAATAATATATTTGAAATGATCAAAACAATATGACTGATAACGAAACAAATTAATACTAAAAAATATCATTAATAATGCAACAATCAATTTTAAAATTTAAAAAATACTTTAAAACAAGGTCAAAGCAGCATCAATAAAATGATCTACTAACCTCAAATGGGAAAATTTGTTTGATTACAGTCAACAACTCATGCGAATTGCAACAGAAATACATTTAAAATGAATGGAAAGAAACGAAATTTGTGTTTTTGTCCGAGACAGTTTTCTGTGGAGTGGTCATGGTGCAGGAATGAGTCAAAAAACAGGACAGTGAGCACTTCCAGGCTCCCAAAATGACACTTGCTAACTAAACTCCAACAAGGACTACAAAAATGGCTGGGGCAAGGATTTCTGACATTTTTTTAATCATGAATTCTTCGCAACTATTGCCACAGCCATGAGGACCAACTTAATCAGGTCACTCAATTAAGAGAAAACTCAAAAAAAGAGGTCACAAAAAGACGTTATTCACTGGAAGTATTGGAGTTGCTCGAAGTTGAACCGCCATGTTGTTGTGCTATAGTAGCTAAATCATAGCTTTTCGTCGAGTAACATTAAAGCTTAGAACATTGCGAAAAGTGGTTTTGTTATTTAGGATTATCCGATGCAACTTTTTAAGGATGCTGCCCTCTACAGTTTGGGAGAATATCTGTTTGCAACAATGTGAGAGCATAAATACTCCGAACGTTTCCCCGTGATGTTGCATCACTTTGTGTACGAAACCGTCACTGAGCCTTTCCTGTGAGGCAGCTGCACTAACCTGCAGGAATAAACCATCAATTAATTTTTATGACCTTTGGTATTTTTGATTTATCCAATCATGAGTCTCTATTTGATCATGTGACCATGCTCTCATTGTTGTATGTTTGTATGTGGGCCTCTTCCTACCTTAGCCTGCTCAGGGACCCATTTTGATCATCATAACCAGATAAATGAAGATGCTGTCTGATATGATGTTGATTATTTTAATAATTTTCAATGATGTTGTTGATCTGTGAGATGAGATGAGGACAAACTGAGAGAGAGAGTGATGGAGAGAGAGTGTGGTAGAGAGACCCTGAAGGTTAATGAGGAGAGAGAGAGAGAAAGAGAGAGTGATGGAGCGACAGTGATGGAGAGAGAGAGAGGCACTGACCCCAGCTCGAGGCGGTTCGGCCCATCAGCTCGTGAGTTCGCGGGTTCCAGAAGAATTCCCGCCACTCGCTCCCGCCCTTGCGGTCCTCCTCCTTGGTGGCGGACATGATGACGGAGGGATGATGGAGGAAGATGGAGGTCGAGCTGTAGGACGGCGCGCGCTGTTCCCGCCTCCTGCCTCTGCGGTGATGGCTGATGGAGAGGGCCGAGGGCCGGAGGATCGATCAGTGATCGGAGGTGATCGGAGGTGATCGATGAGAGGGGGACAGACGGAGGGACGGACGGAGAGAGAGAGACGGACAGAGAGGACGGAGACACTGCGGTAAACCTCCTCCTGCCCCAAACACCGCTGACGTCACACACGCTCCCCTCCGCCACCAATCGCACGCGCGCTCCATCACTCGGGCCCCGCCCCCTGCAGCGATGTGACGTGAGCTGATATGATGACGTCACTCACGTGTTTCTCACACCACCCCAAAATCTCATTCTGTGTCCACGTGAGAGCCAGACATCAACACTGATGATTGATAATTACGATATCGATTATTATGCCTAAAAATATATCAAATCTCCTGTTAATAACAGACATCAACACTGATGAATTATGATAATATCGATTATTATGTCCATAAATATATCAAATCTCCTGTTAATAATTACAGACATCAACACTGATGATTGATAATAATGATATCGATTATTATGTCCATAAATATATAGAATCTCCTATTAATAATAACAGACATCAACACTGATGATTGATATATCGATTATTATGCCTAAAAATATATCAAATCTCCTATTAATAATAACAGACATCAACACTGATGAATAATGATAATATCGATTATTATGTCCATAAATATATAGAATCTCCTATTAATAATTACAGACGTCAGCACTGATGATTGATGATAATGATATCGATTATTATGCCTAAAAACATATCAAATCTCCTGTTCATAATAACAGATATTAATCTCAATGATTATCTTATCGACTATTATATCTGTGTTTGATTATTTTATGGTATATCTATTCCCTAATGTTAATAACAAAGTTATCTCAATGGCTATTATAACTATGTATATCACCTATACAATATTTTTTAATAAAAAAGCCTGTTTAACTATTTTTCAATAAATCTCTGCAATCCCATATTAATGATAAAATATCAGTGATATTATTATAGCTACAAATATCTGAAATCTCACAATAATAGATATCAATACTGATCATTATTTTAACAATTATAATAAGTATCTACAAGACTATATTAATAATGAAATATTTGTATTAAATACATATGCATATTATTAAAAAAATAAGAAAAAATAATTAGATTATTCTAATACAGATGATTATAAGAATGATCAGAAACATCAGTGATGATAGCTGGTGTTTGATAAAATGATAACTATTAAAATCCATATCTTCATATTCATGCTGAAAAATGTCAATAGCATTGAATATCTCCTTAAATTATTGAAATCTTTTACCTTCTATTTCTGATGTTAATGTTCAGAAAACATTAATATTGATGATGATCTTATAACTTTAAATATCTAAAATCTTATATTTATGGTAAAAACATCAATGTTAATGACTATCTCATTGATTATTATAACTGTATATTTCTATTATTCATTTTATGTATCTACAATGTTCTATCTAGGAATAAAACATCAATATCTGAATTTTCTATCAATAATAAAATTAAAATTATGAACAAGCTCATATTTATGACATAATCAGCATTAATTAGTCTCACATTGTTGTACCTATAAATATCTGCAGTCCAATATTTCTGATGAAAAACATAATACTATCTTTTTATTCTACCAATGAATATCTATCACCTTAATATTTGTTCGTACTATAGGAGTGGGTAGATGAGATGAAGCTGAGATGTTTGACTTTAAAAATTAGAATTAAAAAAACGTATAAGTAAATATAAAGTAAAGTTAGATTTCCCAATTTAAAGGTGATTTTATTACTCTGTTGAATAAAAACATCAATATCATGATATTTAAAGTTCTGGAATGTTTTTTATTCAGTGTTTATGAAGTGCAGATGAATGAGCAGAGACAGATTTATTACTCAGAGCAGAAACTTTATAAATGTAGTTTAATATTGAAGTCAGACCTGGAGGAACACTGACACCTGCTGGAGAAAACCAGAACTGAAGAACTGAAACCAGAGCAGTGCCCCCTGATACCCACACCCTCACATGGAGGGTCCGCCACACTGAGTGCAGTCCTAAACCTCTATGAAGAGTGGGAGGGGCTTATGAACTGACTTACTGAGCAGGTGCAATACCTGTCTTTGCTCATTAAGGTGACTGATTAAAATGCCTTGAAAATGGCCCGTCTTGGACCTCTGGTGGTTTTCTTCATTGGGCTGGGTTTGCTGCGTAAGTCCTTCAGAAGTGAACAGATCCAGGATCACCCAGCCCTCCTGGTTCCAAGGTCCTGTAGTTCTGGATCAGGGCTGGGTCATTCCACGGGTTTCTTGTCAGCAAGTGATCCATTTGAGGGCCAAGAGTCCTGTGTGGAAGAGGGTATGCGCTGATGCTGGGTTCTCGGTGTGGTACTACAGATCCAAAAGATGTCCCTGTGAAGCAAGACTGATCCAAGCTGGTCTGCTGATCCTGGCTCTGCTGGTCCATGTGGTACACCTGCTTCTTGTGAATCTGAAGGGGGTCTAGGGGGTCCAGCCGAGTCAGGTACTGCAGTTTTTTGTGGTTCTGAACTTGAACCTGGTCCTGGTGGTCCAGCTGGATGTGGTTCTGTGTTTTTTTCTTATTTTCACCATTGTTGTCCTGTTCCTGTTGGTCTGCCTGGTACTGCTGGGTCTTGTGATTCTGGTCCTTGCCCTGTTGGTCAATGAGAGTGTGGTACACCAGCTGATTCTTCTGGTTCTGGTCTTGGTGGTTCTGGTTGTCCTGTAGGTCCATTTGGGCATGAAACTGCTGCTTCTTTTGGCTTTGGATCTGGTTGTGTACCTGGTTCTTGATGTCCTTCCAGTGTCTTCCCTTGAGGACTGGCTCCAGGTCCAGGCAACGCTGACAGACCTCCTTCCCTGGTACAGACTGGACCAGAACATGGACCCCCAGCTGCCTCCAGACAGCCTCCTTCTCTGCTGATGACCATGGGCGACGGCGGACCTTCCTTGGAGCTAAGGGGGCTGAGAGAACAGCAGACAGGTCAAACCCAGACTGATCCTCTTCTAGGACTTTAGAAACACCTGCTTACCAAAACCCACCAGAACTTACTTGAGAGAGGAGGTGCCTGCAGCCTGGACTCTGGAGGGACCACACAAGTCACCTGTCTGCTCTGTGGTGCTACTACAAAAAGGAAGTGAGACAGCCAGGTAGAGACAGAAAATCAACGAAAGTTACCTTGAAAAAGTTCAGAGTTCATGGTGGAAGATAAAGGTCAGAAATCACAGTACTATGTTGGTGGTGAGTGATAAATCCGTCTTTGGGATCCAGAGTCAGAACTCACCTTCTGGTCCTGGCTCCTGACCCTCCCTTTCAATTCCTGCTTGGTGGGATAGCTTCTCCATCTTTGCATCGTCCCCTGTGAAACACAGAAGTTACTTGCTGAGATCCTTGCTGAGAACATTGGAGAAACCTGTCTTGGTCAGGTGCTACCTGTGTCAGGGGCTGGGTCTTGCAGGCCCAGTTTGTCCCACTCCCTCCCCAGCATGTGGTAAAAGTCAGTGGTCTTGGCAGCAGTCTCCCAGTCCCCGTCCTGAAGACTCTCTCCGATAGCTATCTCACAGACAGTCTTCAGCGTGGTCTTTACCGCCAGTGGAGGACGGGACCACCTGTAACCTGATGCCTTCCTGGCTGCAGCCAGAGCCAAGCTGAGGTGACCCGGAGCCAGCAAGTCTTGAAGGGTCCTGACCACTGGGTCCAAAGACTTAGCAGCAAGAAGGAACCGGCCCAGTTCCCTGAGCTTCTGACTGACGTAGTCGTACCGCCGCTGACCACCCTCAGCATTTCCCATCAGCTTGTTCCCGTACTTACAGATTAACCAATCAGATTTGACCTGACACAGAGGAAAGACAGACAGTTGAGCACACACAGGTGGACAGATGGGTGTAAACACTGGCAGGTGGACTCACCTGGTGGGAAACATGGTCCTGGTTCATGCGGTGCAGAACCTGGCTGCAGCTCTCTGAAGCTCCGCCTGAAATTGGGAGAAGGCGAGACGCTGCAGCCTGGACCCTGCTGCGCTTCCTGGGCATGTCTCCTGAGGGCCTAGGGGGCGTGGCCTCTCTACAACCAGGGGTCCTGCCTTCTACCATGTCACCTCTTGGGTCACAGGTAGTGTCCATCAAGGGGTCAGAGATCCTTTGAGCTGAGGAGGACAAGTCTGTTGAGGGATCAGGGGTCCTTAGTGCTGGAGAGAGGGAGTCTGTGGAGGGGTCAGAGGTCATTTGTGCCAAGAAGGCAGAGTCTAAGGAGGGGTCAGAGGTCCTTTGTGCCAAGAAGGTGGAGTCTAAGGAGGGGTCAGAGGTCCTTTGTGCCAAGAAGGCGGAGTCTAAGGAGGGGTCAGAGGTCCTTTGGGTTGTGGAGGCGGAGTCTGAGGAGGAGTCAGAGGTTATTTTTTTGCGGCAGGAGGCCTGATGCTTCCACAGGTCAGCTCGCAGGAAGAAGCCGAGGCAGAGCGGGCAGGGCAGGTAGTTCCTCGCATCGACATCCTCGGAGGGCTGACGCCAAGGAATGATCTCGCCACTGCCCTGTCTGATCACCTGGCAGTAAGACAAAGTGAGACCCAAGTCAGGAGTTAGCCATACATGGTTATCAGAATGACAGTCAGACAGACAGAGAGGTGGACAAACAGAAAGGCAGATAGTTCATGGGATGGATGGACAGACAGACGGGGGGTGAACAAACCTCGATGTTATGCATGTAGTTGCCTCTACAGCGCAGGTGTTCAAGCAGCAGATGGCGTTGCTTGGAGCCCGTGGGCAGGGCGCTGGCGGCCTTCACTTCCTGTTGGTCGGCGTGTTTCCTCAGCAGGTGGCGAGCGATCTTGACCTGCGGCCGACGGCAGAAAACGCAGTAATGTTTCTTATCCCACCGCCGCTTCCCGTCGTTCCACGTCCTCTTCACTGTCACTCCCTCCTTCTTCTCGTCACGCCTCTTCTCCTTTAAACCTCGCCTCCTCTCCTCAGGGTCTTTCCTCTTCTGTGTGAGGCCACGCCTCTTCCCTTTTTGAACCCGCCTGACTGCATTGGGTGTGGCTCGACGTGGGCGGCGCCTTGCAGGCTTTGTAGGGTCTTTATCAGTGCAGGAAGTGATGTCAGAGGCATCCCTCTTGGTTGCCATGTCCACCTCAGAGCGTTGCTTTTTGGTGAGGTCTGCACCGCAGCAGAGGGCCTGGTGATACAACAGGAAATGCAAAACAATTAACCAAAAGTCTTAAACTTAGGGCCCTGTAGTGGCTTCAAGCTTCCAAAAAACCACTGATGAGTGGGTCTAATACACACAGTCAAAACAAAAAGCAGCCACAGATCCAGCATCACCTGAATCCGCAAACATAAGGGTACAGAGTGAAAGTTTTGCAAACCTTTTCGTTGTTTCTCCGTCGAAACAGGGATCCCTGTTGTCAGGGAAAACTATGTCGGCCCAATGTGGGGCAATATGGCCTAAAAATAAAATCCCTGATTTTTTCCGCAACACTCGATTTATGATTTTAGTCCATTTTTCCCTCTCCAAAAAAGAGAAAAACCTCTAGTGACACAAAAATGACATGAATCCAGTTTTGCCTTTTTGTTGTCAAAATATATTCCTGAATCAAACAGACTTTCCTTCTTAAAGTTTAAGTGTGTGTCATAAAATATTGATTATGTAGTCTAAACGTAGGCAGGTTTGTCTACATTAACACTGAAACCTCAGGTATTTTCACAGAATATCAACATGAAGCCCTCTGATCAAAATTTAACCTCATTTTAAAAACAAATACAGGCCTATTAAAGTGCTTGTGCAAAATCAACAGGGCCTACCACCTTGAAAGCTGTAAATTTTCAGTATTTATATTTTCAAACATTGTGCTACAATTTACAATTGGAGTAAGTCAAGAAAAAATCTCGATTATTAATTTGTAAATCTTCTGTAGAAATAATTGGAATTAATAGATTTAATCTATACATCACCCAGGCCTAAGAGAAATAGATAACACATGGATGGTTTTCAGTATTTATTTGATTATACAGTGCAGCAATGCAAATTTGTGACACAGAGATAAAAATAAAGTTTGGCTTGTATTTTCATGATCAAATTCAGATACATTAGGGAAAATGATTACTTTTTGGTTTTATTTAATTATTGAAAAAACTATTGCAACATACTTCAGAGGAAGTGTAATCAAAATTTTCAGTGATGAGTATTTTTGAAAAAAAAAAAGTATTTTTACTTTTACTTTAACAGGTGCTACTTCTACTTTTTCTTCAGTAAAATCTGATCAGAGTAAATGCTCTTTTATTTAGATAAAGTATCTGTGTACTCTTCAATCCCGTTACTAAGTAGAAAAAGTTCGATTCTGTCGATATTCTCGCTGTCTCTTGACTTTTACGTGGCTGATAAATGACAAACCAACAAATCAGTATTTTCGAGCAACAGTTACTCATCAGCAGACTCTGGACCATTAAATCTGCTGTTTTCTGACTCTTTCTCCCGTTGCGACACACCCTTACGTTCGAACTAACGTGATGACGTCATGATAGATTGACTCGTCAATCAGGTATTTGATCATTGAAGAAATATATTGATCAGGGTGTGAACACAGTGACGTTAGAGGAGGGTGTGTCCGTTAACAGAAACCTAGATGCTAACAGCTAGCAGCAGGAGCTAACCGCAGCACTGATGCCGTTAGCATAACGGAAGCTAACGTGAGGCTAGCATGCTAACTGTGGTTCAAACAGAGCATTAGCTTCAATTAGCGGCTAATATCACCCACAGGCAGACACAAACACACACTGTTTATGATATTAATGCGTTATTAACAGGTGGGATGGTCCTTACCCTGCTAAGAGCAACAACTCCTGCTCTTCTTCTGTAGGTTTAACTGTTTACCAGTAGGGTTTGTCAATGCCGCCCCCTGCTGCCTCGGACAGTCCTATTAATATTACCGGATTAAAATGACTTTATGATGAAATAACTGATTTGTTGTAAGTTAAGTTTAGGGACTGGATCATAGAAACTCATCGGGAGGTCGGACAAATGTAAAAAGTAAAAAACTAAAGTTGCAGGCGGTAACAAATGTAAAAATGAAAGAGCATAGTCCCATAACTAAAAGTGGGACACAAAAGTAATTTTGAGAATGAAGGTATTTACAAACAGACTCTAACTTTACTTGACAGATGGACCTCAAACTTAAAATCATAGACAGACCATAACTTTACTTTACAGATGGACCCTGACATTACTTCAAAAAGATTGTTAATTTACATTTCAGATGGGTCCAGAATTAACTTAGCGAACAGTCTGTAATTTTACTTTACAGATGGACTCCAATTTAACTTAACAAATGGACCCCAACTTACATTTACAGACAGACCCTTACTTTAATTGCTAGATCTACCTCAGTTTTACTTAAACAGACCCTGGCTTTAGTTTGCAGACCCCAAACCTAACTTTACTTTAGCGATGGACCCCTATCCTCAAAATTTCAAACAGACCCAACTTTACTTTACACACAGGCTCTAAGTTAACTTTAAAGATGGACCAAACTTAACTTTACAAATAAACCCTTACTTTACTTTACTTATGGACCCTAACTTCAATTTACGGGTGAACACAAACTTCACTTTACAGATAGACCCTAAGTCTTTTTAAACATGGTCTCATACTTAACAAACCTTATTGCCCTAAGTGTTGTGTCGTTCGTGCAAATGAACAAATCTTTAAAGTGAACGTACTGAACTGAATCACTTCCTCAAGTGATTTGATCGTTTCTCAGTTCAGTTGAGCTGTCAGCATCACAGCTGCCGTAGCACGCAGCAGAACCGTGCAGACAGCCGGTGAGCCGCTGCAGGGAGGGAGGGACTGCGCATGCCGACTGCATGACGTCGCAGATGCCTGAATCACTCAGTGAAGGAATCACTCAGTGATCCTCAGTCTGCTCCTGAATCATTTTCCTCTGAGGGGTACACTTTCATGGCAATTGTTGTTCCCTGTGGTTTTAACAGATTTAGTTCCCAGATAAACAAACTTAAAACATGAGACTCACCAGCTGTAGCAGGCACTAGGCAGGAGTGACGGAGGGAGATAGGAGTGTAATTGTACGGAGAAAACAAACTTTTTTTTTTTTTAACTTTGCTTTATTGCCACCGCAACAACTCACGTACAGTAGGACACAGCATGTAATGTATAAAACCTGCAGTTTGAGAAAATGCGTGACTGTCTGATCCTCTCATTGTGAAAATTTGCGAGGGAATGGTGCACGTTCAGTGTGAATCCTTCACTGACTGTACTGTGGTCTAACTGTTCGGTGAACGGATCACTCACTAAACGGCGTGCTGCAGAAGACACTGAAACAGGAATAAAGCCATATGAACACAAAAACACCTCCCCTTGTTTTAACAGATTTAGTTTCTAGAACACCTGATTAGCAGAGTAAAGAATGACAAAAACTGAATCAAGTACAAAATAAAACAACAAAATAACTTTTAAGCTTTTACTTCACAGGCTATTTGATAGTTCTTATAGTTCTTATATTGTTTTTATTATAGTTGCATTGTTATGTGATTTTGAAGGCATAATTTTCTGTCAGTCACATGCACAGAATGATTCGGTAACACCCCTTTCAGACTGGCCAAACAACCTGTTTAAACCCGGTAACAATTGGCTCCTGTTGGCAGTTTGAAAGGGTTTAATCAGCATTTCAACGTGGGTCAACTGACCCTGCAAGCAACATTTTTTTTATCAGCTCGCCTACTATCAGCTTCATGTTACGTCGGCGTAACGTGCCCACGGCCTAACATCGCCTAACATTGCGGCCGTCCCCTCTGTCTGTAACTTAAGTGACTCTTTGCCGTCTCAGCAACAAATTCCATCTGCCTTCGTATCATCAGCGCCGCGTTTGTACATTTTTAAAGAGGGACAAAAGTACAAAGTACAGAAAACCGTGTCCACGGCTTACATGCTCCTCTCCTTTGTTTACGTGGTCTTGTTTCGTTGCGCTGATAATGTCATCAACGTGATGACATCAGCTTGATGCGCCAGAGGAAAAAAAACAGCCAAGCAGCTCGTCTGCTGCCAATTAGACCCGGGTCTGCTGGCAGTGGTAAAGGAGTCACTTGCTGTTTGTTAGCAGGTTAACCGGCGTTAAAAAAAACCCTGCGTTCACCCACTAATTTTAGTGTGAAAGCGGGATAATTCAGTGAACGAATCTTTTGAACGAATCTTTTTAGTGAACTGATTCTAGTGGTTCAGTACATCTAAAAGAACTGCCGTGCCCATCACTAATTGCCCCTTACTTCCTTTTCCTTAAACACAGTCCATAACTTAACTTTATAGATAGCCCCTAACTCTACTTTGCCTTGGCCTCTGCTTACTTTACAGACAGCTCCTGACTTTTACTCAGAGATGCAACTTTATAACACGTGCAGACCCTGACTTTACTTGTGGTTTCTTACTTTACTTACAGTCAGTCCCTGAGTTTTCCTTACAGATGTACCCTGATTGTACATTAAAGGCAGTCCCATAATGAATTTTGCATTTTTATACTTGCTGAATTCACATTACCAAACAGACAACTTTAATTTACAGACAGTCCCTAGACGAACTTTACACTTAACTTTTCAGACAGGCCCTGAATTACATTTACATGTAGACTCTAACTGTAGTTTTCACGGTTTCATACAGACCCTAACTTTACTTCTCAGATGGACCCTTGATGAACTACTGTATATGTAGACCCTTGCTGTACCTTTCAGATAGTCCCTTAACAAAATTAACATCCAGATCCTACCAACTGTTCACATGGTCCCTAAAGGAATTTTATATGATAACCCTAACTTCACTTATATTTATATATATGTATATGTGTGTGTATATATATATATATATATATATATATATATATATAGATTAACCTTTATATATAGACCCAAACTTTACTTTCAGACAGTCCCTAAATGAACTTTGCATACAGACCTAACCTTACTCTTCTGACGGTCCCTCAGTTTATCTTTTTATATGGACCTTAATTGTCTTTTTAATATATGGTCCTTAAAGGAGCTTTACACAAAGAGCTGGAGTGACATGTTCAATCAGTCCTTAAATAACTAAATGAATAGACCCAAATGTTACTTTTAGTCTGTCCCTAAATGATCTATACACACAGACTCTAACTGTACTTTCCAGACAGGACCTGACTCTACAGACTGTATACAGATGGTCCCTTACATAGCTCTGCAGACTATACTTTTCAAACACTCCCTAACATGGCTCTGCAGTCTTTACTTTACAGACAATGAGTAACTGAACTTTACAAATGGGCTCTTGCTCACCACACTTTATGGACCGTCCCTAGCTCTACACATCAGATTGCATGTGACTTTTCAGACATTCCCTGAATCTTCTTTTCAATCTTTTTTTTGTTGCCTTTTTTGCGTCACAGTTTCATGTTTTTAATGGTTTTGTCTCTGTTGCCCTTCGTAGCATTTCCTGTTGTTGCAGTTAACATGGTAACACAAACAACTCCCTCCCCGTCCTGACACACTTAACAAGAGGCAGGACTTGGAGCTGCTGCAGAGGTTCCTCAGGCAGAGGAGTGTTTGAGGGTGAGGCTGAGCTGGGAGTGGAGATGGGAGGTCCGGTCCTGCCCCTTCCTGTCGACTTCAGTCTTCAGGTTAAAATGCAGCTGCTGGCTGGAGATCGGGATCAGTGCTACAGGACGTGGAGAGGACGAAATGATCGCTTTGCAGGTGGGTGCTGCTTTTCTTTGAAGAACTTTCTCCTGTAGCTTCATATGAGTGAAAATAGCTGTTTCAGGATGGTTGCAGAGGGGACTGCTGCTGTGAGGGCTAAATTATGTTAGGTCCATGCCAGGTGTTCAAGTTACTCTGTACAGGTATGCTCGTCCACAGAGAGGAGGTTATTGTAGAGGGGATCTTCAAGAACTTCTGATCCTGCACCATGCAGCAAAGACTTGAGCAGACTCATCTCCAAGACACACTCGAGGACCTTGTTGCAGCGAGTCCTGTCTTACATAATCTCCCCTGGTATGCAGGTAATAGGAGACACCTGCTTCTAGGAGATACATAAAGACATGACAAATCTGGACAGGCAGGAAAAATACCAGGTCTTATGTAGAAACAGTTCCTCATCCATGAAGAACCAAATCCGAAATGCCACAGACATCTAAAATACAGAGCGCCTTTAATGGAGCAGGATAATTTTAAGATCAACTGATCAATAACCAGGGTCATTTTCTTAATGTTAAGGTTCTTCTTAATGTTTGGGGCGTTCTTCTCAATGTTTAGGTTCTTCTTAATGTTTAGGTTCTTCTTAATGTTTGGGGCGTTCTTCTCAATGTTTAGGTTCTTCTTAATGTTTAGGTTCTTCTTAATGTTTGGGGTGTTCTTCTTAATGTTTAGGTTCTTCTTCCTAATAACCAGGGTCTTTTTCTGCATAACAAAGAGTCTTTTTTCTCAATGCCTAGAGTCTTCTTCTAGATACAAGGGTCTTCTGGATAATCATGGTCTCTAAGGGACTTCTTAATACCTTGGGTGTTCTTCTTAATAAACAAAGTTTTCTTCATAATACCAAAATCCTCTTTTAATAATCCCTGTCTTCTTTCGGCTGATTGTGGTCTTCAAGGGTCTTCTTCTCATTGCTTCAGGTTTTGATGATAAGGGCTTTCTTCTTTATTACCAGGGTCTTCTACTGGATAATCATGTTCTCTAAGGGTCTTCATCTCAGTGCTTTGGGTCTTCTTCCTTTTTTTCTGTTGGTATAAGTAGTAAAATTATTAATAGTAATAAAATATTGCCTAACATCCCACAGTTGTACCGTGTCTATCACACAGTATTTCTGTAGCTTTTACAGTAATCTGCTGTAAACAGGTTTATCTAATATTATGTATATTTACAGCAGAGTACCAGAAACATCATCACTGTAATTTTACTGATAACTACAGTAAACAATGTAATGATATGATTATTTTATTATAAATTACTGTGACCATGGTAATAGTTTCTAATTTGCAGTGAATCCCTGTATTTGTCTGTATTTGTCATTGATTCTGCAGTAATCCAGTAACTCCACTGTTTAGATTCATGCTATAGTCAAACAAATTCACTGCTTGTTTTCTGACCCTGAATTTCGCAGCCCTGTCCAGGCAACCACAGCTGCTGTAAATACTGCAAAATTCACAAGCGTTTAACTTGACCCATATAAATGTTTATAACCCTGGAGCTCCGACCACATGCTCAGAAAATTGAAGAACATTAACAAATACCCTGACACACATCATCACTCAGAGGTCTTCATGCTCAGCTCCATGTTTGATCACTGACTGAGACCCTCACCTCCTCCCTCTGTGATTATTCCAGGTTAGTGTGGCCTTTCTGCTGCTGAGGGTGAACTTTGACCCCGTCGCTGCATATCGGTTTGTGGTGAATACTGAGTGTCCGCCGTGTCCACAAGGTAACTGACCAATCAGAGAGTCCTCCATAACGGACCAATCAGACGATCCAATTGTGAGAGCAGAAAAACTGGTCCAGGTAAACAGTAACGAGTGTGTGTTTCTGTGCGTGTGTGTTTGTGTGTGTGTGTAGGTACTTTTGTGAAGCAGAACTGTTCGGTCTCTGGTGAAATATGGATTGGAGTGAAGTGTGCTGTGTGTACGAAATGTTCAGGTAAACATCCAGGTGTTGTGGTGATGGTGGATGTGTGCATTTATGTGTGAACACTAACAGGCTTCACCCGCTGACCCCCCACCCCATTGGCTGACATGGCAGGAGAACTTCCTGCTGTGAGGGACAGGTGATGTCTTGGTCTTGAGGGTCAGGGTTGCTTGTGTGAGAAGGGCTCTGGGGGGTGGAGGTGGTGGTCAGACCTAAGAGTTGTAACACGCTTATAACTTAATACCTGTACCTCTGTGATACTTTACCTCTACTCTGAACATCATGGAGGTGGATCGTGGGGAGTGATCCAATGAAGTTGGGACACTTTGTAAAACAGAATACAATGATTTGTAAGTATTTGGACCTATATTCATTTAAATACACGACAGAGACGGGATATTTAATGCTCAAACTGATTATCGTCTTTATTTTTGTGGTCATGTTCACTCATTTTGAATTTCGTGCCTGCAACATGTCCCAAAACAGCTGGGACGGAGCAACAAAAGGCTTGGAAACACCTGTTTGGAACATTCCACAGGTGAACAGGTTAAGTGGAAACAGGTGAGGGTCATGATTGGGCATAAAAGGAGCATCCCTGAAAGGATGGAGGGAGGTTCACCACTTTGTGAAGAACTGCGTGAGCAAATAGTCCAACAGTTAAAAAAAAAAAAAATTATTCAATGAGCAGTTGCAAAGTATTTAGGTATTTTATTGTCTACAGTCTATAATATCATCAAAACATTCAGAGAATCAAAATCTCTGCAAAGCAAGTGGCAAGGACAAAAAAAAAAAAAAAAACACTGAATGCCCGTGACCTTCCATGAGGCAGCACTGCATTATAAAGCAGCATCATTCTGTAAAGGATAGCAGCACATGGGCTCAGGAACACTTCAGAAAACCACTGTCAGTTAACACAGTTCGTCTCTACATCTACAAGGTCAAGGTCAAACGCTACCATGCAAAGACAAAGCCATATATGAAGGCTGAGGCAAAGCGGAAAAGTGTGCTTTTATTTTGAGTGAATATTTTCAAAAATCAAAAGAATGAAGTTTATCAGTTTGAACGTTAAATATCTTTGTTGTGCATTCAGTTGAATAAAGGTCATAGATTTGCAAATTATTGTATTCTGTTTTCATTTACGTTCTACACAACGCCTCAACTTTATTAGAATTGGAGGTTTGTAGTATCAGAGTGGTGAAGGGGGAGCATGCTGAGTCAGCGAGGGAGAGCCTCTGTGAATGGGAAGCATGCATACTCACAAATCTCTCGTCCTTGTTGATTGAGTGTAGGGATAAAATCCGCAATCACAGAATCATGGACTAAATCAACAAATTTGACATTAAAAGCGTAATTCAATATTAATGCAGAATCACCGAATTTTTCTGACAACACACTTACCACCTTTATTGGCTGTCCCCTGCTGATACCGATATTGCGCCATTAATATGTGCATCCCTGGTTATGACACCTTCCCCATGCTGCCGACGGGGGTCACCTTGTTGTCAGAGCTGATCCTTTTGATTGAATATTGATCGATTGATTTGTGTGGTGCAGCCTCTGATCAGGACACGGTGAGCGAGTGTTCCAAGTTCGCCGACTCCGTGTGTCGAGACAGGAGCCCGGCCATGGTCGTATCATCATCGGTACCTCCTGAACCTACAACAGGTAAGCTCACCTGGTGACTGCATATGTCACTTCCTGTTGATGACGTCAGAGTTTGGTTCATGTTGCTGTTCCTCTCTTCCTCAGCGCCTGCTCCGGTTAAGAGGATTCACTACACTGTGGTGTAAGCATCAGCTGATCTCTGCTAGGCTGAAGACAGTTTTTATTGTTAAAAGTATTTAACTGAATATATCTAAACATAAACATGAATGAATAAACAAATAAATCATTCAATAAAAATGCCTAAAAATGAATAAATATGTTGTTTTTTGACAGAGTTCTCGCTTTGTTCGGGGTTCTGCTGCTCGGATCTGGTCTGTTCCTGCTGTCCTGCAAAAGACGCAGCCATGAAAACTTAGGAGGTAATCAGTCCCTCTCACTCTCTGACAAATCCTTCTTATTGGCTGTAACGTTCTTCCCATTTTCAACACATTGCCATATATTTGTGAAGCCCCTCCCATCTCCTGACTCTTCCTTTGCTTTCCACAGGATCTGAATCAACTTTCACAGTCTGACTTTTCAAGACCACAAGGTGTGGCAGCAAACTGCAGTCCAGATGTTCTCCTGGTGTCTTCAAGTCCACTTGTAGTCAAGTTTGACATCAGTTAAAGTCCAGGTGTAGACCACACGAAGCTGGGCTTAGACCAGAAATTAGGCACAACAAAGCTATAGTCCAGGTGTCCTAGATTCCTAGTGTAGGCCAGGTTGAAATAAAATGTAGCTAGATGTACACCAGCTGAAATCTAGGTAAAGACCAGCTGTATTCCAAGTAAAGACCAAGGGTAGTTCAGGTGTAGTCCAGGTTAAACCAGCTGTAGACTAAGTATAGCTCAGCTCAAGGCCAGAGGAAGTTTAGGTTAAGACCTGGTGTAGTCCGGGTAAAGACTTACTTAGGACCAGGTTTAGTCTAATTGTAGACCAGGCATAGATTAGTTATAATCCACATGCAGACTAGATGTAGTCCAAGCTTAGTCCAGATAAAGTCTAGGTTTAGACTTGTCGAAGTCAAGATGAAGATAGGATGTAGTCCAAATAAAGTTTAGATGCAGTCCAGGGTTAGACCAGGAGAAGTTCAGGTCAACACCTGGTGTAGTCTAGGTAAACATTATCTCAGGACTAGGTTCAGCCCAGTTGTAGTCCAGGTGAAGTGCAGTTATAGGTTAGTTGCAGTCCAGGTGTAGACTAGATGTAGTCCAGACTAAGGGTCCATCCCAATTGTACCCCTTTAGCCCTTGTCTTACCCCTTGCCCCTTGGTTTTGCGTATTCACGACTAGTGAAGGGGTGTCCCAATTCTCTGTAGGGCTAAGGGGAAGGACTTAGATGAAGGGCTACACAGCCCTTGAAATGAAGACAGACCGGGAAAGGAAGGGGTATGAGAATTTCCCATAATACACTGCGCCCGCTAACACGAAGGCAGAGCGGAGACCGAAGCAAGCGCATAATTATAATTATTCAATCATTAAGTAAATATCAATCATTTTCTGAATTGTTGGTCGTATTCTAAAATTGTTCATTATAACGAGCTAGCTTTTGCAGCTGTAGCTACAGCTATTGTCGCACCTGCCTACGACACAGCCAGCGAGCGGCTCTGGGTGATGACATAGCAGGAATCAAGTGCGTCTCGTTTGCCAGGAACGTGTTTTTAGCCTTTCCCCTTTGTCTTACCCCAAGGGCTAAGGGGTAGAATTGGGATTCACCCTTACTCCAGGTACAGTTTAGGTTAAGACTCATTGAAGTTCAATCTTAAAACTACATCCAGATGTAGTTCAGCTGTAGTTCAGGATAAGCCACGAAGAAGTCCAGGTGTAGACTAAATGTAGACTAGGTGTAGTTCAGGATAAGACAGGGGGAAGTTTGTGTAGTTCGGGTTAAGTCCATGTGTAGTCCAGGTTTAGACTAGATGTAGCTCAGGATAAGATGAAGTCTGGTTTAGGTGTGGTCCCGGTTTAGATTACATATTGTCCAGATGTAGTTCAGGTGTAGACCAGATGTAGTTCAAATACTGTATATGTCAGAAATAGTCCAGATAAGGTCCAGATGTAGTCCAGGTGTTTCTTGCATTGCTTAGGTAAAAGAACTTGGAGCAGCCTCTCACCTGTGTGAAATAGAACAACGGTTGTGACATCACCTCCTGTTTACTGCCATGAAAATGTATTTATTTATTTATTTTTGTTGTTAAACCATAATCTGAGCCATCCCCCAAGCCATATTGTAAAATGATTCATTTTAATAATAAATGTAAAAAATATTGTAAAGGTGATTCTGTCTGTTAGTGTTTGTGGAATAAATAAGATTTGACTTTCAAAATAAAACTTTGAGTCTTATCTAAGTATCTAAAAATAATGCTGATTCAACAAAGTTTGACTTATGAATTAAAAAAGCTGATTCTTATTCACATTTACATAAAAATAAAGATTTAGATTAAAATTTGACTTTGAAAATGAAACGTTTCTCACTCGAATGTGCATCAAAATTAAAGATGAATGAATAAGATATGACTTTCAAAATAAAACTTTGATTCCTATTCAAACATATATTAAAATAAAGCTAAATGAAAACAGTTTGACTTTTAAAAAAACTGTGATTATTACAGAAATGTGCAAAATGAAGCTGAATAAATACAATTTTTCAAAATAAATCGCTGGTTCTTACTCAAATATGCATCAGAATTAAACCTGAATCAATAATATTTGACTTTTAAAATAAAATAATGATTCTTACTCAAATGTGCATCAGAATTAGACTTAGATAAATGACATCCGACTTAAAAATAAATAGACTGATTTCTTTTTAAACGTGCATTAAAAATACGTCAGCCAAAAAAATGACTTTCAAAATAGAACTTTTTCTATTCAAATGTGCATTTAAAGTAAAGCTAAATAAATAGAGTTGACTTTTAATATAAAACTCTGATTCATGCAGTAAAAATAAAAAAGCTGAATGGACAAAACTTGACTTTCAAAATAAAAGACTTATTTAAACGTGCATTGAAAACAAAGATGAATTTACATTAATTCCTTGTTTTTATAATTGTATTTTTTATTTATTCTGTCTCTTCTGGGTAGTCACTGTGCAGCACTTTGGTAACTGATTGTTTCTACGATGTTCTGAATAATACAGTGGACTGGATTTGATTGGTCGTATGACATTATTAATCTATTCATCTATTTATTTATTTATTTTTAGAAATGTATGATATTTTAAATAATATTTTAGTGCCTTATTATTGGGTACAAAAGCCTAAATCTCTTTAGGTTAAACTCCCCTGTGTTGACTCTCCTTACGAGTCTACAGGAATGTTGTTAGGCTGTTCCCATGACAACAAGACTTCGCCCTTTGATCGAGACGCACATCTTTGTGACGTCAGCACGCCAAGGACGCGTGTGACGGGGAGATGAAGATCTGCGGAAGTCCGTTTGACAGTCTGCCAAAGAGAAAGTAGACAGGGTTTGTTTACTGATAAGAATGAAAATATTTGACCATAAACCATAAACAGCAACAACCTGGAGTGGACTCCTAGGCTTGAACATCTCATTAAAGCATTGTACCTCGAATGAATCATATTTAATTTTTTTGTTTATAATAATTGTTTTTATTATTAACACCTAATCCTTCTTCTTTTGCTTGAATAATCGTTTATATGTTTAATATTTTAAGTTTATTATTTGAATAGTTACTTCTGCTTCTTCCTTTCAAAGCCATATCTAACTTAATAAATCCTCCTGTTTTCAATAATCAGATTCTCTCCTGCTTTTCCACTGACACTGTTCTGTAACTTTATTTACTTTCACATGAACTCCTCGTGTTCAGGAGCGTGAACGCGCCAGGCGCGCTCCCGACATGTTCCATCGTGAGCTGTGATTGGTCAGGAGGATTCCACCCTGCACGGAGCGTTCAGTGCGCATGTGCAGTAGTAGAGGGAGGGGAGCGTGTTTGTAAAGTTTGAGGGAAGTTTGTTTGAAGAAAGGTTTCAGAAAAGTTCTCCTAAAGGACCTCCTTCACCTCCTGCAGGAGGACTCACCTGGACACGGACTGTCCGAGGGGGAGACAGGCCGAGGGAGGGACAGACCCGCAGAGAGACAGACATACGGACAGAGACAGAGAGAGGGGGACAGGGTGACTGAGGAGCTCCCACATCCAGGAGGGGACCCCGGAAGGCCGCAGCGCTCCAACCCGGGCCGAGGAGCGCGACCGCCGGCATGAAGATCGAGTTCGCCCCGCTGAACATCCCCCTGCGGAGGAGGCTGCAGACCGCTGCCACGCTGCAGTGGATCTTCTCCTTCCTGGCACTGGGTACCTGTCTGTCTGTCTGTCTGTCTATCTGATCAGCCGTCTGTCCGTCAGTCTGATTCACTCTGTTCCTGTTTCTCTCATTTCGCTGTTTCTTAGATTCAGGGATTGATTTTACCTCAGAGTGAAGCCGATCTCTGACCACACATGAATGTTTAAGTTACACTCATGTGTGAATGTTTACGATGATTTATCTTTAGATATCATTTTTCTTCTTTTTAAACAAAAAACATCTCAGCACATGAAGATGAAAGTCCATGGCTGAAAACATACAGAAGAGGAAGAGTGCCAGTTAAAACAGAAATTATAGGCCAAGTTCATCAAAAAGGCAGATTTCTGAGATCAAGGTCAGAATTCTTATGTTGATCTAAGAATTCTGAATTTGACCATAAAATTCTGTTTTTTTTATCTTAACATTTTACCTCTTATATTGATCTCTGACCTTGATCTTAAAAATCTGACTTTCATTCCAGGATTTCAGTCTCTGATTTCTCACTTTCATCTCAGAATTCTGAATTTTTGCACAACCTTTGATTTTTTTCAGCAGCATTTGTTCTCCTCTGTAGGAACATGTAAAATAAATTTGTTTCATAGCTGTTAATTAAGCTTAGAGGTATATTCTGTGTCAAACATACATCATGAAGATCCCTCAGAGCTTCAGATTTCAGATCTCTGAGGATGCACAGATGAGTTGTCGTTCTTAGATGACTGTCTGATGATCAGGGGTCTGTGTTCAGCCTGGCTTCATGCTGACATGAGCACAGCTACAGCTGATCCAGGGGAGATTCTCATTGGTCAGGAGCTCTGACCTGTGTGACCTTCACTAATCTGTTTGATGATCAAACATGAAATGATCACACAGATGTGGGCGTTGACCTTGACCTCCTCAGCAGCTCTGATGTCTGTGTTCATGGTTTAGTTTTTCTGGACCTGAGGTTGTTCGTTTGATTTTATATGAATGCAGCGATCGATCCCTGTTACGAGTCACCCGTCTGTCTGTCTGTCCGTCCGTCTGTCAGCTCAGTGCTGCCTCGCCGCCTTCACGCTCTTGGCTCTCTCTGATTGGTGGATACTGGCTCTGCTCTATGCTGGTTGGCTGTGGCTGGATTGGGACACGCCTACTAGCGGGGGTCGGAGGTCACACTGGATTCGGAGTTGGAGACTCTGGGAATACTTCAGAGATTACTTCCCCATCACTGTGAGTCAACACCTGTAACCAATCAATAACCAATCAATAACTATTAATAACAAGCCTATCACTACTAGTGTGAGTCAGCATCTATAAACAATCACTTTAAGTCAGTGATAGACAACTGACCAAAGTCCAACTAATTATCAATCAATTATCAATCAATAACCAACAAATTACCACAATTGTAGGTTTACTATCAGTTAAAATCGACGGTTAATCAATAATCATCTAAATAGCACATTAATTCCAATAACAACGATTCAATTGTCAGTCACCATCCAATAACAATCAATAAACAAACAATAACTGATCATCTTGAGCCAATACTATATAACTGACCAATAACCAATCAATAACTAATCAATAACTACCCCGTCAATACGGCATTAGGCTGTGGCTGAGACCTAATGATAGAAAATAAATGAAAAACAATTATCAATAATCAATCAAAAACAATAATAACTAAAAAACAGTAAGACACCAACTATTGATTTATAACCAATCAATTACCAAGTATTATGAATTGATAATCTAGAACCAATCAATAATTTATCATGATATGCCGCGTTCGTCACAGCTAAATAACTGATAAGATAAGATAAGATAAGATATCCTTTATTAGTCCCACAGGGGGAAATTCCAAATCAATCAATCAACCAATCAATCAATTCCATTGATTAGAAATCAATAAATGTTTTTCAGATCAGTAGTGAATCAATACTCATTAAATGGTCAATCAATAAAGAATGTAACAGTAATTAACTATTTATCAACCAATCACCATGACTAACTGATCAATAACTAATGTATTTGCAATCACTGTGTGGTTAAGATCAGTTCAACTCACCTGGGTCCTGATCAATAACCAGTCTATAATCAATCAGATAATCAAAACAAGCAGTTACAGATTATGTTTAACCAAGAGATGATCAATAAAAGAGTTTCAGATATAAAACAGATCAGTGACATTGATTAATATGACATTGATTAAATATCAATATTTTATTGATGACCAATAGTTATTGAGTCAGTGCTGAATAATTTCTGATTATTGATCAATTCAGACGATGAAGTGATTGATAACTGAATATTAATAATGGTTTATTGATACGTCACATTGGTCTGGTTCTGCAGCATGCTCATTGATGACTCAGTATGGATGTTTGATTATTGATTATTGACCCTTACATACAATGGCGTGATTTTTAACTGGATATTATTAATGGATTATTGATATGTGCTTCATGATCATTTTTAATTGATCATGATTGTACAGTTTATGTTATTGATTGATCCACATTGATGTGGTCCTGCATCATGGTTATTGATGACTCAGTACAGATGATTACGATTATTGATTATTGATCTTTGTCTCCAGCTGGTGAAAACAGTCGATCTGGATCCAAAGAAAAACTACATTTTTGGATTTCACCCCCACGGTGAGAAAAAAACACTAAACATTCAACTGTCTGTCTGTCTTTCTGTCTCTGTCTGTTAAAATGTCTGTATGTCCCCTGCTGACCTCTTACATGATTCAGGCTCAAGATTAAATTAAGTGTTAGCCTGGATGTTGTTTGTAGAACAGAAGCGTCAAATTACTGATGAGAAAAAAAAATATTAATATATATATGTATGTGTATATATATATATATATATATATATATATATATATATATATATATATATATATATATATATATATATATATATATGTATATGTATATATATGTATATGTATATGTATATATATGTATATGTATATGTATATATATGTATATGTATATGTATATATGTATGTATATGTATATATATGTATATGTATATATGTATATATGTATATGTATATATGTATGTATGTGTATATATATGTATATATATGTATATATGTATGTATGTATGTATATATATGTATGTGTATATATATATGTATATATATATGTATATATATGTGTGTGTGTGTGTTGTATTTATGATGATTATTGATTATTGATTATATATTTGTCATAAGTCTGTCTCCTCTCTGTCTGTCAGGTGTGTTGTGTTCATGTGTTTATGATGATTATTGATTATTGATTATATATTTGTCATAAGTCTGTCTCCTCTCTGTCTGTCAGGTGTGTTGTGTTTATGATGATTATTGATTATTGATTACATATTTGTCATAAGTCTGCCTCCTCTCTGTCGGTCAGGTGTGTCGTGTTTATGATGATTATTGATTATTGATCATATATTTGTCATAAGTCTGTCTCCTCTCTGTCGGTCAGGTGTGTTGGTAGCCGGAGGTTTCGGTAACTTCTGCACGGAGGCGACGGGGTTCTCTCGTCTGTTCCCTGGTCTGCGCTCTCACCTCCTCATGCTGCCCTTCTGGTTCAGGGTCCCCCTCTTCAGAGACTACATCATGTGTGGAGGTAGGAACGCCTCCACCTGTCTGTCTGTCCACCTGTCTGTGTCTCTCTGTCTGTGAAGGTCAAAGGTCGAGTCCTGGCCTGATGATGGTTGGATGGATAAATTGATGAGCTGATGGACAGTTGGATGAACATGTCAATGGATGGATGAGATGATCATTCTGCCTGTTTGTTCTAGATAGTCGTCTCATAGGTCAGTGCAGGAGGGGGCAGAACGCTGCCCTGTGATTGGCCGTCTCAGCTCAGTCAGAGGGTTCATGTGTTCTCTACCTGCAGATCGATCCCTACTGAGCTCATTCACTGAAGTAGTGATGCCCCTGCTGGTCAAAGAGAAGAACTGCAATGAGCTGAAATATAGTTCATAAAGAACAAGCCAGAGCTAGAGGGGTCAAAGGTCACCCTGTTTCAGACAGACAACAAACAAAGGCCCCCCCACAAAAAAGCAAACAAAGATGATTTTTGAACATTCAGTATCGTTGAAGGATTATCAGAACACCAGTCAGACCGTCTGTCTGTCTCTGTTCATGTGTCTCACTGTCTGTCCATCTGTCCCTCTGTCTGTCTGTCCATACCCCTGTCTCTCAGGCCTGGTGTCCAGCAGTAAGTCGAGCCTGTCTTACCTCGTCAGTCGGCCTGAAGGAGGAAACGTTGCCGTCATTGCGGTGGGCGGAGCTACAGAATCTCTGGACGCTCGGCCTGGAGCTTTAACACTACAGGTACACTACAAAAATATAAATATATATTTATATCTGTCCTACTTGTGTCATAATTGATTAATACATGCATAACTTAACCCAAACAACAAACAAAAGTGAACCCACATTTATTAAAATGTTTATATGAAAACTCCCCTTATAAAAACAAATATATATAAAAAAAACTCATTAAGTTAAAAACACTAAATAAACATGTCCTACATAAAAACCTGGTTGATAACTAAAAAGACATCCTGTTTAAATAAATGTCCACATATCTCTCAAGGAAAATTAAAATAAATTAAAATTAATCAAATCATAACAAGGTTGATTTAACCAAAGGTTGCTGATACTCTAGTGGTTATGTCTGTGCACGTCCCTTTGTCAACTCTGATGTGTGCAGCCCCAAAGGATCAGTAAAGGAAAAAGACCCTAAAAATAAATTATGGAAATAAAACTATCATGTTGAAATAAATGATAAAAATCAAACTGTCATGTTAAAATATATTATTAAATATTATTAAAATAAAATTTTCATGTTAATATGAATTATAAGGATAAAATTGTCATGTTAAAATATTTAAAAAAAAAAATGAATTGTGAGTATACTAAATATATAAATATATTAATAAGAATATGCTCTATATTTAAATTTTCCTCAGAGTTATTCCTGTGTATTTGTTTCAGGTCTTAAACAGGAAGGGCTTCATCAAACTGGCCCTCAAACACGGGTAGGTGGAGCTTAATGATTGACAGCTGGAGGGTGGGGCTTATTGATTGACAGCTGGAGGGTGGAGCTTATTGATTGACACCTGGAGGGGTGGAGCTTCTTGATTGACAGCTGGAGGGTGGAGCTTATTGATTGACACCTGGAGGGTTGGAGCTTATTGATTGACAGCTGGATAGGTGAAGCTTAATAATTGACAGCTGGATGGGTGAAGCTTAGTGATTGACAGCTGGATGGGTGAAGCTTACTGATTGACAGCTGGATGGGTGGAGCTTATTGATTGACAGCTGGGTGGGTGGAGCTTATTGATTGACACCTGGAGGGGTGGAGCTTCTTGATTGACAGCTGGAGGGTGGAGCTTATTGATTGACAGCTGGATGGGTGAAGCTTAATGATTGACAGCTGGATGGGTGAAGCTTACTGATTGACAGCTGGATGGGTGGAGCTTATTGATTGACAGCTGACTGTATTTGTCTGTTGGTGTCCAGAGCTCAGCTGGTTCCCGTCTTTTCTTTCGGGGAGAACGAGTTATTCGACCAGATGGAGAACCCTACCGGCTCCCCCCTCAGGCGGCTGCAGGTCAGAGGTCACCAATAACTCTATATCAATAACATTGACAAAGGTCAGAGGTCACTGTATAAACTTTATTAACAAAATCCACAAACTGAGAAGTGTGGGTGGAGTGGACAGATGAATAAAGTAACATTAAGGGGTTTCACATTGAACTTAATCTGATTAATCTGATTACCAATCAGTTACCTAGCAACAGGGCAAAATGTTCAAAGAAGCCGCAGCCTGTTCGCTAACACTATTAGCATGGTGTCCTCTGTCTGCAGAACCGACTGCAAAGCATCATGGGAGTAGCCATGCCGCTGTTTCACGCCAGAGGAGTGTTTCAGTACAGCTTTGGACTGATGCCTTACAGGAAGCCCATCAACACCATTGGTATGAGAAGAGTGATTAATAAATAAAAATGATCTATTCATGTTTATGTTAATATGTTTGTGACTTAAATTTTACAGTAATTTATCTGTAGGATGAGTCAAAAACAACAGTACGAGAATCCACATATTTATTTAACCGAACGTCTGTCTCTGTTTCAGTGGGCGCGCCCATACCTGTGGTCCAAACTCCGAGCCCGACCGCAGAGGACATCGACAGTCTTCATAAAGTTTACCTGCAGAGCCTGACGGCGCTGTTCGAGGAGCACAAAGGAGCGTATGGCCTGAAGGAGGAGCAGCACCTCACATTCATATAAACGAATCTATAAAGTGTTTGAATGTTTGTTTACAAAAATAAACAAAAATGAAGAGCAGCACCTCACATTCATTTAAACGAATCTAAAAAGTGTTCGAATGTTTGTTTACAAAATTAACAAAAACAAACTAAGGCAAGCAGCACCTCACATTCATACATACGAATGTATAAAGTGTTTGAATGTTTGTTTATAAGATAAACAAAACAAACTAAGACGAGCAACACCTTAAATTCATACAAACAAATCTACAAAGTGTTTAAATGTTTGTTTACAAAATAAACAAAAACAATCTAAGATGAGCAGCACCTCACATCCATATAAATAACCTAGAAAGTGTTAAAATGTTTGTTTACACAAAAATAAACAAAAACAAACAAAGAGCAGCACCTCACATTCACATAAACGAATCTATAAAGTGTTTTAATGTTTGTTTACAAAATAAACAAAAGAAAACTACGACAAGCAGCACCTCACATTCATATAAACGAATCTACAAAGTGTTTAAATGTTTGTTTACAAAATAAAAACAAATCAAGACGAGCAGCACCTCACATTCATATAAACAAATCTATAAAGTGTTTTAATGTTTGTTTACACAGTGGGATGTGGTGGAGCTGGAGGTTCTCTGTGTGATGCTGTCATGAAGACGTGGACCAACATCTCTGAGGGATGTTTCAGCTCCAGGTGTTTGACACCCTGGATCTTTAAGTTTGAGCTTAAAGAAGTTAACGTCGCTGGTTTGATTCCCGGGTTGGGCAGGGCCTTTCTGTTTCTTTCACATGTTCTCCCCGTGCAGGTGTGGGTTCCCTTCAGGCACTCTGACTTCCTCACACAGACCAAAAACATGCTCACTAGGTTGATAAGTAACTCCAAATTGCCCTTAGGCATGAGTGTGAGCGTGGCTGGTTGTTTGTCTCTTTATGTCACCCTGTGATTGGCTGGGGACTGGTTCATGGTGTACCCCGCCTCTCGCCCACTGACAGCTGGGATAGGCTCCACCTCCTATGACCCTAAAAGGGATAAGTGGTATAGAATGATGGAAGAATGGATGGATAAAACAACTTGACACAAAACAAGCTACTTTTTGGTGGTCGTAATTTCTCTCAGTTTGGGTCTTCAAGGATCTAAAATGTCTTGAATTTGAGACGACCTTGAATTGACCTCTGGGAGATAATTTGATTTAATTACCCCTTCAGAGAGGGGCTGAAGTGTGGGGACGGCTGGGGTCAGTTATTTGGGCGCTAAGATCTGTAATTGCGCCCCGTGCCGAACCTGAAGTGCAGCTCAACTTCATAAAAACATAACGTGCCCAGAGGGTTTGGTTCGAATCGAGCCAAGATCACCTCTTTCAGGAGAGCTCTGCGCAGTTGTCGGTGCAATTTTCCAGACAACGATTCGGCGTTCGTATTTATTCAAGCAAACAGGTATGCCTTCTTGTATCAGGGCATCCCTCCCAAACCATCCAGGTGAGAAGTTAGGGTTTTGGAGGAGCTGCAGTGAAGCCGGCTGACCACAGGGGGGCGTCCTACTCAAACTGGATCTGCCTGCAGCCTAAATTACTGAGCCAGTAACCTCTGATCAGCAGGATCTGATGTCATAAATCACTCTGATAAATGAGGTAGATTTCTGCTGATCTCTTAATTATGACTGTTTATTTGTTTAATTTGCCAGATTTAAAGATTAAATCCTCCTCCTCGCGCAGGCGCAGTACAGTCGGACCCTCCCGTGAACGCACTCTGTTCGCCCTGTGCTCGTGCCCGCGGTGAGAGGAGCAGACGAATCTTCGGGGACACTGAGGATAATGATGATGATGATGGTGTTTACTGCGCTCCCATTGGCTGCCGTGTAGAGGCACGCGCACCCTACTCTCAGCTGCAGGAGGACTGTCCGCGGAAGACGAAGAAGAAGGAAAAGTGACTCATTTTGGTAGAACAACAGAAGAAGAAACTTCCCGCGGCTCTCTGATGGACTGAAGCTTTGAGAACAGTAGAAGAAGAACTCGGAGGAGCTTCTGCTCAAACTTTTTGATAAGTTAACTCCGCGCGCGCTCCCGCTGCCCTTGGGCTGATCTGCGCATGCTCCCTGCACAGCTGTTTGTCGCCCCTGGTCCGTGAAGAATGGACCGATTGTGTTACCGGGAACGGTCGTGACGTCATCGGGGGGCGGGATGGCGATGCGCTAGCCAGGAGTGTCGGGAGCGCGCATGAGCTGAGCGCATGCACGTGAGTGTTTGTTTACAGTTATGTGTTTGTTATGACCTGCAGATGTAAACAAGGAGACTGTGATTGAAAACGGGGTTTATTATTAATATTGGTTAATTAACCAATAACAATGACGATCAGTCACCTGCAGATGTCGATAACCTATGATGTGTAAAGATTAATTAATTAGAGCTTATTCAATAAAATAAGATCATAATTTAATTTGATGAATTATTTCCTTACTGACTGATATTCAATATTATGAATTATTATTATAACACACTGGTAAAAAGACATAATTTTAACTTGAATCAGTATTGGAGATATGATAAAATTTATCACACTTTTTTAAAATTATTATTTACTGACTATATTTTTGATGATCAGATGTAATGCTTTTATCAGTCATTTCAATTAAAGAGGCTGTTTTAATAGACTGATAGTTTAACTCTAATATAATTACTAATGACTTAGATACTTGTTTATGATATTAATCTATTTTTGATTATATTATCATGTATCATTAACACTCAGAGGTGTCCAATCTGTGGTTCAGGGCCGTTCAAAGACTCATTTGGGACCCAGTTGACGTTCATTGTGGTAGTTCTACAGTTAATTAAGTTTGAGTAGATAAATGTAAAGATAATCCTCAGGCCATATTTAAAAACACCCGTACATCGAAAATAAAAACAGAATACAATGATTTGTGAATCCTTATTGGCATAAATTCAATTAAATACACTTCCAAACAAGATATTTGATGTTCAAACTGATAAACTTAAAAAACATAGTCTCAGATTTGATGCCCAACATGTTCCAACAAGCTAGGACAGGAACAGGTTTGCCACTGTGTTACACCACCTTTCCTTTTAACACTCAGGGACACTACCCGGTGAAGCTTTGGAGGTGAAATTCCTTCACATTTTTGTTCGATGTTTGACTTCAGTTGCTGTACAGTCCAGGCTCTCTGTAGTTTGTCTTAATAATGCTTCTCACCTGTTCAGTGGAGACAGGTGTGACCAGCAGGTCTGTCTGGTACCTGCACTCTTTCACTCTGAAGCCACGCTGTTGTAACACAAGCAGAATGTGTCTTCATTGTCTCTGAAATAAGCAGGGACGTCCCTGAAAAAGATGGATGTTGCTGTATATACCTTTCAGCATTAATGGAGCCTTCACAGATGTGCAGGTTACCCATGCCATGGACACTAACCCCCCCATACAATCACAGATGCTGTCTTTTGACCTTTGCTCTGATAACAGTCTGGATGGTCCTTCTCCTCTTTAGCCCGGAGGACACCACGTCCATGATGTCCAAAAGCAGTCTGAAATGTGGACTCAGACCACAGCAGACTTTTCCACTTTGCCTCAGTCCATCTCAGATGAGCTCGGCCCAGAGAAGCCGGTGGTGTTTCTGGGTGTTGTTGATATTTGTCTTTGTCTTTGCATGGTAGAGTTTGACCTTGACCTTGTAGATGTAGAGATGAACTGTGTTAACTGACAATGGTTTTCTGAAGTGTTCCTGAGCCCATGTGCTGATATCCTCTACAGGATGATGCTGCTTTATAATGCAGTGCTGCAGAGGGATCGAAGGTCATGGGCATTCAATGTTAGTTTTTTTTAGCCTTGCTGCTGATGTGCTGAGTGCTGTGTAGCCCTCGTCCCAGCTTTTTTGGAAGATGTTGCAGGCATCAAATTCAACTTGAGTAAATATTAAAAATAAAAAGTGAAGTTTATCAGTTTGAACATTAAATATCTCGTCTATGTGGTGTATTTAACTGTTGAAAATGATTTTTGGACTTGATCTCGTAAAGGTTTGTACATCCTCAGATGGATTTAAACGGCAGCGTGAGCGGAGCTGCAGAATAAAACGCCAAGAAATAATTATAACAGCTCCAGACAGGCATGCACGCACACAACCATTCACTGTGGCTACGGTAGCGCTCAGCAGCTAAAATCCTGCAGAACCTGAAACACACACACTCAGATTATCCATGTTGCAACAGTCTGAGGCAACAGATCGACTCACAGGAAACAGGAAACAGAGAGAAGAAAGTTAGAGAGAGAGACTCTGCGGACAAGAGACACCGACCACAACACAGGAGACAGACAGACAGACAGACGGGCTGTGGTGAGACAGATACAAACTTTTCTTTAAGGTCTCTCTCACGCACACACACACACACCAAACCTTCAGCATGAACTCTGTCGTCTTATCCGGAAGGCGAAGGTATTTACCCTCACCCTCAGTCACCATGGTAACAGTTAAGGTAAGGATGTCCAGGATGAACTTCATCAATGCACCCCTCAAATTAAGGACTTTATGGGGACATGACAGATACACTGTGCTTGTTTTGAAGATGTTGTGGGGACATATGCAACCGTTTACTGTGTTTGTATTTAGCACAGAATGGAGACATAAATGACAGTGCTGTGTGTTTGTTTTGAAGACGTTATGGGGACATATGAAATAACTTATTGTGATTGTAAGACATTACAGAGACATACATGGCCATACTGTATTTTAGTTTTTAGAATACTGGGGACATGTCTGATAATTTACTATGTTGGTATGTAGGACAGTTTGAATACATATGTGATCATGCAGCGTTTGTTTTTGGGACACTAAGGGGACATGTCTGATCATTGACTGCTTTTGGCTTTGAGACTATATGAGGATATGTCTGAAAATGTACCATATTGGTTTGGGGACAATATGGGGATATGTCTGAAAATTTACTATATTCTTGGGGGCACAGCATGGGGACATGTTTGTTGATTTGCTGTTTCTGATTTTGGGGACAATATGGGGACATGTGTGATGATTTAGTGTTTTTGGTTTAGGGACATGACTGATCTTTGACTGTATTCATTTTTTAGATAATAAGGAAGCATTTTTAATCACTGACTGTGTTTTTTTTGTATCAAAATTAAAAAGTTAATTATATTGATTTCGAGACAATAAGGGGACATCTGATGATTAAATTTTTTTTTTTCGAGGCAATATGGGGACATGTCTGATCTTCTACCATATTGGTTTTGGGAAAATGGGGGAATTTTTTACAATATTGATGTAATGTGACTGACAATAGTGTGTTTAGAGTATATATGGAGACATGTCTAATAGCACAGTGTTTGTTTTTAGGACATAAGAAATACACACTGAAGACATGATTGCTTATATTATGTTATTATTTTAGGAAATTATGGGGACCCTTCCTGATTGCACTGTGTGAGACGTGTCCATTTGTGGACAAAGGAAGGTAAATGTTTTTTTTTTCATTTTTCTTAAAGACGTATTAAACACATCCCCTCCTTCACTATCAAACCACTTTACGTTTATATGTTTCTGTTTTTCACATTTAAGCTTCACTGTTCACTCATCGTAGTTTCATCCAAAAATCCTGAATGTTCACCCCCAACCCTTTATTTTCTGTCTTTGTGTGTTTTAGTGGGTTTGTGTGTATTTGTGAGAGAGTGCGTGTTCAGGTGTGCGAGGATGAGCGGCGGCAAAAAGAGGAGTGGCTTTCAAATAACCAGTGTGACCTCAGACTTCAATCAAACCCCAGCAGGCCAATCAGCTCCAAGTGTGGTCCTGAGCTCCCTCCAATCAGCTGCCTCCTCCTGCAGCTCTCAGGGAAGCTCCTCCCAGCCAACCACGCCATCTCTCAAAAGGAAATACAGCTCCCATGATGCTTCAGGGCATGGAGCGGGCTGCTCGTCCAGGTTCAGGGTGGTTAGGCTGGCAGTGGGAGGGGCTAACAGTGGTGGGCGGGGCGAGCCGTATCGTCGAGGGCGATGGACATGCACGGACTTTATGGAGCATCAGGAGGGAATGGGCTTCAAGCGAGTGATGGACACCATGAGACACGCCCACTCGCTGGAGTCCCTCGAGCTGATTGGCCGAGACATGGACAGAGCCGGAGTCCACTCTCAGGACACCACCCACCTGCTGGCTCAGCCAGTCAGAGGCAGGGATGTACCAGGACTGGTTCTGCACAGCGGACCGCCCTCTCCGACTCATAAAGAGCCAATCAACGTCCGGCTCCTGGACTGCAAGGGGCCAAAGGGGACACAGAGTCTGGACCCTCCCCCTCCGTCGCCCCGCCCACGTAATATCCCTCCGCCTCTACGATTGGACGTGGATGCAGCAGGCAGGGTACGATCACACCGACATGTTTTTACAAGGTAGTATTTGAATACACACTCACCTGTCCATCTGTCTGTCCTCAGTCTGTCCTCAGGCTGTCTCACTCTCCGCCCACTACCCCTGCTGCTGGATCCTGCCAGCCCCCCCCGAAGACCCCAAACGTCTTTAGTCTGGATCAGACCATGTTCAACCTGCCCGAGGACGCCAGGTGAATAACTCATTGTACTCCTGCTTTATCTGTCACTGTTTGAACCTTGACCTCAGCCCAGGTGAGCACTCCAACACCTCATAGGCCTTAAAAACCCTGAAAACTGATTGGACAAATGTACTGTCTGCGTCTTCAGGGTCTACTGTTGTCTTATTTCTGTAGCCCCGCCTCTCTTTTTTTAAAGGCTGCTGATTGGTGCGGTCAATTCAGGTCAATTCAGAGAGCTTTACTGGCATTAATGTTGTAGGGCATTATTGCCGAAAACTTCATTAACTTAGCAGGTAGGTTATGTATGTTTGTTAACTGGATAACTTTAAAAATTAAGACCGGATTTTGATGACATTTTCAGGGCATTTTGGTCGTGGCAAAAGAAAAAGGTGATACAGTTTTGGTGGTGATTGGAGTATGGATGCGGATCGAGGAACTGATGGGCAGTTTCCAAATGTTTTGTTGTTATAATGTTTTCTGGCATGTTTTTTTTGTTTGTGACTCGAAAACTCTGAAATAAATAAATGGATTTGGATAAAATTTTCAGGGAATGTTGTATATGGCACAAGGACAGGTAATTAGATTTCGGTGGGGATCTGAATCTAGATGCGGATCCAGAATTTTCTCAAATGATTTTTTTAACATTGATTTTCCTCATTTTTGCTAATAGATCAGAAATTTCTCCACACATTTTTTTTTTACAGATTCTTGTGCTATGAGTAACATTTACAGGAAATGTTAGTCATAGCACAAGAAAGAAGTGCTTAGATTTTGGTGGCAAACTGAATCCAGATGCAGATCCTAGATTTTCTTAAAATATTTTTTTAACACTGAGATTTTCCTAATTTTTCCTTATAACTAAAAAAGTTCTCAGCAGATTTTTTCGACATTTTCAGGAAATGTTAGTAATGGCACAAGAAATAAGTGATTAGATTTTAGTTGTGATTCAGAACCACTTACAGATCCAGAATTTTGTTTTTATTATTATTATTGCTTCACAGCGTCATAGGGCAGTTTTTTTCACATTTGTCAATAACTCACCCACGAATGTTGGGAATGCCTTGGGGGAACTTTGTGCCCCCCTTAATTCAGTGTGTTTACATTTATACAAACATATTTGATCTTGTAAAAAATCAGACACAAACACAACTTGAGTGTATTTCAGTGCTCTGACAGTCAGCTGACTTTGTTATGTGCAGTGTGTGTGGGATTAAGACAATCAGAGGATTGTTTCCCTCTGAAGGAGCTTTTTGTTAAAGTCTGTGGATTATAATCTGTGTCTGAAATATCTGAATGATCTCCTAAAAACTTCATAATCTGCATTAATGTTTTCCTCCTTTAATTCCTGATGGTTCTTTATTAATTCCTAATCCATAATCAGTCACACAAACATAAGATAACACATTCTTTGTAATCTGAGTGGACCATCTTTGCCCTGAGTTTTGTCTTGAAGGCCAGAATGTGTGATGCAGCCTGAAGAACACATATTTATGAATATCTATCCCAATCATATATTTATACCTAATCATTTGTTTAAGTGATAAATCCTCACCTTCTTTTAGGGGCTCCTTACGCTGATGAATAGACAGGAAACTCAGAGATAATCAATATTCTCCATGTTTCCATAATGATTGTTAAAAAACACTTTTCAGTTATTGCAATAATTCTAGATATTTAATTCAAGGTCAAAAATAGTAAATTGCCCACAGTAACATTCTCCATCTTTATTTTAGTATTCTTTGAATCCATAAAAATAAATTTTAATAGATGAATGAATGTTTTCAGTCAAAGAGACACAAACAGAAAATACAGAATAAAAAGAGCTCTGTGCTCCGACTCCCCCTGTGGGCGGGAAGAGAATCTCTCTGCTCTGTTTTTATTGGCTGTCACTCTGAGTGGGCGGGGGCTGGAATGAGCCAGCAGCCAATCAGACAGCAGAGAGTGATTATTTTGATATGGGAGAAAGGGTGGGTCCAATTACTCTGACCCTGTTCTGAGACAGTTTGACAGAGTTCACAGTTACACAGAGGACATCAGCGAGCAGGACAAGGAAACCGACCAATCACAGGCAGTCTGGACCCACCAAGGGTCTTGGGGAAGAACATCAAACCTTAATGAGGGACATCATCACCCAATGAGGGACAATTTTACTGTACAAGGGACATTGAGCCTCAATGATGGACATCATACCTTTTGAGGGACATCATCACCCAGTGAGGGACATCATCACATACAAGTGACAACAAACCTTTATATAGGACATCAAACCTCAGCAAGGAGCATCATTACCCTTTGAAGGACATCATCACCTGCTGAAGGACATCAAACCTTAATTAGGGACATCATCAACAAATGAGGGACATCAAACCTTAATGACGGACAACATCACCTGATCAGGGACATTTTCACTTTACCAAGGACATCAAACCTCAGCGAGTGACAACAAACCTTATAAGGGATATCATCAACTGCTGAGGGACATCATCCCTCAGTGAGGGACGTCAAACTTTATGAAGAACATTATACTAAAGTAAGGAACACCATCGCACACAAGTGACCACAAACCTTTATGTTGGACATCAAACTTCAGCAAGGAACATCATCACCTGCTGAGGGACATTAAACTGTAATGGAGGACATCATCACCCAATCAGGGACATTTCACTTTACTAGGGACATCTAACCTTATAAGGGACATCACCACCTGCTGTGGGACATCATCCCCTTTTAAAGGGACATCATCACCTATTGTAGGACATTATCACCGTTAGAGGAACATCATCACCTTATGAGGGACATCACCAGTTGAGGGACATCATCACCTATTGAGGGACATTAAACTCTAGCAAGGAATATGAAACCATTTTAAGGGACATCATTATGTCAATGTGACAACAAACTTTGACGTGAGACATCAAACTTTAGGAAGGAATGTCATCACCCTTTGAGGGACATTATCGCTTGTTGAGGGACATTATCCTAATGAGGGATCTGAAGACCTGTTGAGGGACATTATCACCTGTTCAAAGGTATAACCACTTTAGGAGGGACATCAAATGCAACAATGAACATCAAACCTTAATGAGGGACATCATCCCAAGACAAGGGACAACAAACCTTCACATGGGAAACTAAACCTTAAAAAGGGACTTCAGTGCTAATTGTTGGACATTTTTATGAGAGACCTTTAAACTCAAAAAGAGACAATGCACCTTAACAAAGGACACCAAACCTTTATGAGAGACGTAGTTCCTTAATAAGACATATTAGACAGAGACATCATACCTGATTGAAGGACTGGGATTGGTTGGTCCCTGCAGTGTCTCTGTACAGCGATTGGTTGGTCATGTCAAATGAATAAATGATAGATGATTGATTTAGATGCAGGGCTCTGATTGATTTGGCATGTTGAAATGGAGGTTGTGATTGGCTGAAAATGTTTTGGAAGAAAATGATCTCAGGTCCACGGCAGGTATCGTCCTCCCCCTCTGACCCCGCCCCCTGTCCTCGGGCTCAGCGCCGCCCACCCTCAACCCCACCCCTCCCCCTCAGGACTCTGCAGCTTGTTACTAAGCAACCAGAGATGCCAGTTGTGTTGCGGGATCACAGAAAGGTCAGAGGTCAAGAGTCTAGCAACAGGGAGTCCTGGCCGGGTGCACGGACCATGACTACAAAAACCAGGACAAGTCAGAGGCCTTTGACCCCGCCCTCCCTTGCTCAACCAATCAAAGAGGCCCGTCCCAGACCGACAAACACACATCCAGTGACCTCATCAGCCCCGCCCACGGCAGTGTCCAAAGAGAATTGGCATTCCCCGCATCCTCATTGGTCAGTTCCTCGTAAATCCACACCTGGTGGGCGGGGATCTGAGTCCACCATGACGTCACTGCTGCTGTTCTGTCAAAGGTAACCATGGAAACCAGCTCAGAGGTGTGACCAGGATGACCTGGAGGACGAGTGTTTGAATTTTTTTTTTTTTAGGTTATAAGAGTATAATAATAATCAGGAGCAGATTAAAGGATAACTAAAGGTCCAGATAACTAAAAATTAAAAACATCATTTTAAATCAATAACCAGGAGTGTCCTGTCTGTCTTTCTGTCCTCATGTCCCACAGCAGCTCCAACAACAGTCTGATTGCCATCGACAACAAGATCGAGCAGGCCATGGTGAGTGACTTTACAATTATTCATAAATATAAAGTAACAAACACACTAATAACCAATAATCAGTAATCAATAACTTATAGGAAATCAATCCATGCGTGGTTAAACTATGAAGTGACTGTTGATCTATAAGGTAACAGCTCCATCTGCTGGACAAATCTCAGAACTGCAGCTTCACTAAAAATTGATCTATAAGACCTCGCTTAGACCGCAGACCCCTTTGTCCTCCCAAAACCTGCAGCCTGTGGCGGACAGCCCATTAGACCACAGCCCACAAGACCACAGCCCACAAGACCACAGGATACAAGACCAAAGCCCACAAGACTACAGCCCATCAGACCTAAGCCCACAAGACCATAGCCTACAAGACCACAGCCCATGAGACTAAAGCCCGCAAGACCACAGGCTACAAGACCACAGCCCACATGACCACAAGACCACTGACCACAAGACTTCAGCCCATGGGACTAAAGCCCACAAGACCACAGCCTACAAGACCACAGCCCACTAGACCCCAGTAAACAAGCTGATTTGAATTCTCTGATTCTGATTGTCCAGTGGTTCACCCTCTTACCGAAGCTCACAAGAACCAAATCCATGTCTCAGACCTTCATGAAGACCCTTAGACAAAACTGACCTATTCTTCTGTGTTTGTGCTGCAGGACCTGGTGAAGAGTCACCTGATGTTGGCGGTCCGAGAGGAGGTGGAGCTTTTGAGAGAACAAATCAGGGAACTACAGGAGAAAAACACACACCTGGAGAGAGAGAACCACCTGCTGAGAGCGCTAACGCACACAATACACAACAGGCACAACAATATAACTCACAACAACACAACAAAAACAGACAACTGAAGAGAGAACCACGCAACAACACAATACACAACAGGCACAACAGGCACAACGTAACACACAACAAAGACAGACAACTTATGAGAGAACCACACAACACACGAGACACAGCAGGCACAACGTAACACACAACAACACACAACAAAGACAGACAACTTATGAGAGAACCACACAACACATGAGACACAACAGCCACAACAACATAACACAACACAAAACAAAAACAGACAACTGAAGAGAGAACCACATGACAACAACACACACATTATACAAAAGGCACAACATCATAACGCATAACACAAAACAAAAACAGACAACTGAAGAGCGAACCACACAACAACACATGATACACAACAGGCACAACGTAACACACAACAACACACAACAAAGAAGACAACTAATGAGAGAACCACACAACACACGAGACACAGCAGGCACAACGTAACACACAACAACACACAACAAAAACAGACGACTTATGAGAGAACCACACAACACATGAGGCACAACAGCCACAACAACATAACACAACAACACAACAAGAACAGACAGCTGAAGAGAGAATCACATGACAACAACACACACATTATACAATAGGCACAACAATATAAAGCATAACACAAAACAAAAACAGACAACTGAAGAGTGAACCACACAACAACAACACATGATACACAACAGGCACAAAAACATAACACATCAACACAAAGCAACAACAGACAACTGAAGAGGGAACCAGAACAACAACACACACAAAATAAATTATTACAACACCCCTGGAGAGAGAGAGAACCACCTGCTAAAGGCGCTAACACACAAAGTGCACAACAGGTACAACAACAACTTTATGTCAAACAAACTGCACAACCTGAACATGTTGATGTAAAGAATAAATGAGACTAAGATAATAAATTTAACAGAACACTCAGACTGTTTCTGTTTTCTTTTTGAGGGGAATGAATTGATTCATTGATACATTATATGTATATATAATATTTGTGAATTTATAATAATATATTTACTCAAATACTGAACACATGGAGTCTACTGTGAGAAGATACAGAAGTGTTTGTGTTGATAGACTGTCACATTTTCTTCATTTAAGTGTTTTTACAACTTTGAAATATCATTTTAATTATTGTAACTGTTCTTATTGCTACATCAAATTACAACGTCTGATCGATTAGACTGATTGATTATCATTATTATTAAACTCCCAGAGAGGATGACGTCAGGACTGTTTGATCAGAAGCATCAGGAGAACATCCTTAGACAGCCCTGCCCCCCCCCACTCTCACTCAGATAATCCAAATCCTGTTTTTGTTTTTCAGACCCTGTGTTTACCACAGCTGGTGGTGGTGGTGGTGGTGGTGGTGGTGTGTGTGTGTGTGTGTGTGTGTGTGGGGGGGCTTTCTGATTCAGCAGAGCAGATTTACGTAGACCACATCAGATCTTCTCATGGTGACCCGATTGATGAAGACCTGACCTGAAGAGCCTAGAGGAATCACAAAAGAGTTTCTGCTTAGAGATGACAAACTGGGCTTTTACTCTGAAAAGCATGGACAGGAAGAGTAATTAAACTCTGTCTGTCTTTTCTGTGACCTGTCCTCCTGACCTGAGACACCAGAGCAGGAGCCTGAAGAACCATCAGGAGAGTCAGAGGTGCCCTCAAAGGTGCTGTCCTCATGGATAAACCCTGACGTGAGGGGGAGTACTGGCCCTTTAAGAGAGGGAGAGGATCAGCCCCCCCCCCAGCACATTGTTCTGCAGCTCCCGGTGAGCAGCAGCCTCCCTCTGACACTCCGATACAGCGGCAGACAGACGGACAGACAGACGGAGGGAGAGGGAGACAGGCAGGGGGACAGAGGGACAGGCAGGGGGACAGACGGACAGAGGGACGGACAGGTCTGCGGCGGGGACGTGTCTGCGTCAGGACAGGCTGGGCGGTGACTGATGGATCCACACTGATCCATGAGACAAAGACGGGGACACGGAGGGACAGGCTGACGGAGGGACAGACGGGCGGAGGGACGGACACCGGGACACGGGGGGGACAGACGCTATGACCGGAAGCTGCTCGCGCCGTTGGAGCCGCAGGCACGAGCGCAGGTGAGTGACGGAACAAAGACTCTTTCTCTCTGATGCTCCCTCCGCAGTAGTCATGGCAACCATACCCGAGTCTGACGTCAGGAGGAGGAAATACCATAAATGATTAATTATTTATTTAAGTCAGTGACTGATAATCGAGTTATTGGTGTTTGTTTGATTGTTTACCTGCTTTGTTTACAAACAAATGTGATGTCATCATCTTCAGTCAAAGTGTCACCATGTTGATAATTATCAATAATTAAAATATCAATTAGATTAATTACAACAGAGTGAGGGAGGAGTGAAGTTCCGGTAATAAACTCTGAGAACAACAAAACATCATAAAACTGACACGTTCTGTTTGTTGTGGTGATCTTAATGAACAAACCTAGTTTACAAGATATTACGAGCTTAATCGCCAAGAGTGAAAGCTGTTAATAAGCTAATGTGGAACTACAAAATGGCCGTTGGAAGAAACTACCATATTTTTCCAACGTCTCCCCGTAATTTCTAGTGTGGGAGTTTTCTTATAATCCTGTGACTTAAACATGTTGGTCCTCATGGCTGTGGTGATAGTTTATGAACTATTGTTAATTAAAACACAATCAGAAATGCTTGCAGTAGCCATTTTTGTAGTCCTTATTAGCAGTTTGTTATGCTGTGTTCCAGTTGTACTGGGAAGTCGGGATTTCCAAGTTCCAAGTGGGAAATTTCAACTGGAACGTCCCCGAAGTTGGAATTTACAAAAATTAAAAATTAAAATCTCAAATGCATTTGTCATGAGGAACCTAAGTTCAGGTAGAGAGTTGTAAATCCCTTTTACTTTCAGCCTTGGGAACCAGGAAGTGCCAAAATGCTAATTCGTTTTGGACTCATTCCTTACCATTTATTACTATTTATTAATTTACCAATTTAAGAAACAGAGAACTAAAGATGGACTTGTTTTACGGTAAAACCGTTTGTCCCCACCACCTACGACACCAACTTCCTGATAACCTTTGACCCTACAACACTTGGCTATAGCTGACCTCTCGTGACCTACCAGCCCCACCTAGTGCTCAAATTTTCCCCAACACAAACATCTAGCTCCTACAATGACAAAGATCAGCTGATTATTTGGGGTGTGTTTTGGCAAGAATTTAGCAATTTGCTCCACACCATCCAAATGTGGCCCTGAATGTCTACTGCCAACTAGTGGCCAGAGGCTGAATTACAACAAAACGTCCAAAATTCCTAAAAATGATTGAGTGATAAAAAAAAAAATCACAATATTGCTCCATAAATATTGATACATTATTGTACCAGGAAATATCATAATATTTTTGTGTATCTATATTTTCTTACACCCCTAATGATGATAATGTCTGCACAGTGGTTCAGTGATAGCCTCTGTCAGTAAGAAGGTTAGTGGTTCGACTCCCTGGTCGGTCAGGTCCTCTCTGAGTGGAGGGGACTCTGAATTGACTTCAGGCTAAACTGTCAGTGTCTCTATGTCAGCCATGTGATTGGCTAGTGACGAGTGCAGGTTGTACCTCAGGTACAGGAGAGGTACAGGATTTTTAAATAAATAAATAAATAAAAAAAATCCGACTAGTAATAGTAATAATAGAACAAAATGATAGTTTTTATAATTGTGGTAGAAATGATTTTAATTCTGATAAAATTTAACTTAACTTATCTAAGAACCTCTCTATTAATGTAACATTTTAGTATTAAATAATAGTAATACTACTAATACTGATAGTAATAATTAAAGAGTTTTAAATGTTATAATAAAAAATAATTAAGTATTTATTAAATAAACTGTCCTTGTCTCCCTCTCAGGGAGTCTGAGGACCTTTTTAATGATTTAATACATAATAATTACAATTATAGACCTACTACTAAAAACAGTAATGCTAATAAAATGGTAGATTTGAAATTCTTATTATGACAACAAAGTATTGGATAAATAAAATATTTTGATATATCATACATAATTGTACTTCTACTACTCAACTTCTGATAATGATGATAATAGAGTTTTAATAATTATAATAAAAATGATTCAATTATTGCTCAAATAAATGTATGTGATTTCCATATGTCATTCTGAGGATCTCTGTGATGATTTAATATATAATAATCAAAGTCACAGTACTACTACTAGTTGTTACAATAGTAATAATAAGAACAATAGAAAATGAATTATAATAAAATGATTAAAAGATTGATAAAATTAAATGTCCCTGATCCAACCCTATTTAAATCTTTCATACAGTTATTGATTTAAAGTGTCATATTAAATAGTTTTGTCATAATTTGTTTTTGTCAACATTAAAGTTTTTCTGCAGGTTTGAGTTTCAGTCCTGGTTTTGTGTTGTCTGTTTTGTTGATGGGAATTGAAAATGACGTACTGTTCCTTTAAATGAGACGGTCAACAGGAAGACGAGAGGAGGAAGTCGGCTTCCTGACACACACACACACTCATGGACATACTGTGTGTGTGTTTGTGTGAGAGTGAGTGTGTCCTAGTTTCTGCTCTTTGTTTGACGTCTTCATTGAAATCACACAAAGACCGTGCGAGCCCCCCCCCCCACACACACACACATATTTATTTATATAAAAACACGAGAGCTTTAATAAAATCTTTAAATAAAAAGTGACATTTTTAATCCGTCGGTGTTGAAACATTAATCAGCATGAGGTCAAAGTTCAGCATGAATGTTTGACGCTCTATTTTATGTCCCCTCACTCTCACCGTGGGTCGGTGTGTCCCTCTGTCCCTCAGTTAAACTCAGTTAACAAAATAAACAAATAAAAACAAAAATAAGGAGGACCTGTCCTTCCATCCGTTGCCCATCTGTCCTCCTGTCCCTCTGTCCTTCTGTCTGTCCGTCCATCCCTCTGTTCTCCTGTCTGTGTTGCTGTCCATTTGTCCTGTGTTCTGTCCGTCCAGCAATCTGTCTTTTGTCCATGTTGCTGTCTGTCTGTCCATCAGTCTGTCTGTATGTCTGTCTGTCTCTGTCCTTCTGGCTGTCCATCGCCCTTCTGTCCGTCTCTCTGATCATCTGTCCTTCTGACTCTCTGTCCTCTCCATCCTGTCCCCCATCTCTTGATCTCAGGTAGCCGAGCGCTGCAGTGAGACGGTTGTGATTGGTGGTTGCCATGGCACCCAGGCCGTCGTCGGGGGAGCTGTGGGGGCTCCACCTGATGCCCCCCCGCATCCTGGTGGACTGCTGCCTGCCCAACGGTAACTGTCTATGATCTATACATCTATGTCAGGTGTATCGGGTCAGGGTTGGTTCTGTTGTATGTACATCTATGTCAGGTGTATCAGGGTTGGTTCTATTGTCTGTTCATCTATGTCAGGTGTATCAGGGTTGGTTCTATTGTATGTACATCTATGTCAGGTGTATCGGGTCAGGGTTGGTTCTATTGTATGTACATCTGTGTCAGGTGTATCAGGGTTGGTTCTATTGTATGTACATCTATGTCAGGTGTATCGGGTCAGGGTCGGTTCTATTGTATGTACATCTATGTCAGGTGTGTCAGGGTTGGTTCTGTTGTATGTACATCTATGTCAGGTGTATCAGGGTTGGTTCTATTGTATGTTCATCTATGTCAGGTGTATCAGGGTTGGTTCTATTGTATGTACATCTATGTCAGGTGTTTCAGGGTTGGTTCTATTGTATGTTCATCTATGTCAGGTGTATCAGGGTTGGTTCTATTGTATGTACATCTATGTCAGGTGTTTCAGGGTCAGGGTTGGTTCTATTGTATGTACATCTGTGTCAGGTGTATCAGGGTCAGGGTTGGTTCTATTGTATGTACATCTGTGTCAGGTGTATCAGGGTTGGTTCTATTGTATGTATTTCTATGTCAGGTGTTTCAGGGTCAGGGTTGGTTCTATGTGACATACTGTGTTGTCCCAGGTATGATGGTGTCCCTGGAGTGTCTGAGGGAGACCCCGCTCATCAGCGTGAAGCAGCAGCTCTTCTCTGAGGCCAGAAAGTTCCCGCTCTATCACCTGCTGCAGGTACGTTCCTGCCTGACCTTTGACCCCTCCTCTTTACAATGCTGGCAGCCACTCTAAGCTCTCCCCTCTGATTGGACAGGAGGAATCCTGCTACATCTTTGTGGGTGTGACCCAGGAAGCAGAGAGGGAGGAGTTTTATGATGAGACGCGGCGTCTGTGTGACCTTCGACTATTTCACCCGATTTTGAAGGTCATTGAGCCGCTGGGCAACCGCGAGGAGAAGATCCTGAACAGGGAGATAGGTAACATCTATGAACATATTAGGACCCACAAAGAGAGACGTAACACCTATGAACATCTACAGAGGGACAGGTAACAGCTAATAAAAGCTACAAATGAACAGGTAACAAATTATGCACGGACAGGGAGATAGGCTGCACCTAATAACATCTACAGAGGGATAGGTTACACCTATTAGGATCTACAAACATCTACGCATGTTGTCATATAACACCCTCTAAAGAACTCTCATGTCACCTTCATCACATCCCCTGACCTCTTCTTACATGCTGACTAACCTTAACAATCATCCGTGTTACCATGTTCATATTAACATGCATATTACGGGATGTTATATGTTAGCATGTATGTTAGCATGTAACATGCACCATCATGAACTCTCACCTCATCTTCACTACGTCACCTGACCTCATCTCTCCTTACCTGTCATCAGCTCCCATCTGTCATACGACATGCTTTCATCACGTGTCTGTGGAGCCATCATGTGATCATCCATCAGCCAATAGCCCTCCATCACCCATGACATCACTGGTGTCAGTCATTAGAGCAGCCAATCAGGAGCCAGAGCAGGTCTGACTGGTTCATGCTGAACGTCGCCCCCTACAGGCTTTGCCATTGGGATGCCAGTGTGTGAGTTTGAGATGATGAAGGACCCAGAGGTTCAGGACTTCAGGAGGTCCATACTGAGCGTGTGCAGAGAGGCCATGGAGGAGCGGGAGGGGGGCGGAGCCCACAGCCAGGCCCTCTATGTTTACCCCCCCAATGTAGAGTCCAGCCCCCAGCTGCCCCAGCACATCTACAGCAAGCTGGACAAAGGTAATGACCACAGGAGACCAGGAGGGGGCAGCAGCTTCTGTGAGCTTGACTTTAATGTTTACTGTCCCCGCGTCTCTCTGTCCATGTCTCCTCTGTTAATACTGTCTCTCCGAACCACAGGGAGGCTGATCGTCACCATCTGGGTGATCGTGTCTCCATCAAACTCCAAACAGAAGTACACGCTGAAGGTAACTAACTGATCATTCGCTTTTCAAACTTTTAAAGGATAAGTTCGGTTTTTTGACACCTGGACCTTATTTTTAGGATTAAATACGTTCGTAGACTCACCCAGACAATTTTGGCGGAGCTTGGAGCCATTTTCGAGCAATTTACATCTATCCAAAGGCAATTTTTCTCATGCCATAGTAGCAGACGGGGCCAGAAAGCGAAGCCCCTAAATTAGACATTATCTGCTGTGAAACTCGCTCATTTCAGCTACATTTTATAAATGAATGGCCAGTGTTTTCACCATGTCAGCTCAACTTTGTTTGTTATGGTCACCCGGGGCTTTACAAGGATGGGTAACTTTTGGTGACGTCATAGACAAGAACATGAGTAGAGCTGCTGTTGTTGCTAGGCTACACGGCTACACGGCTATTTTTGTGCAACATGGCGGAATATTTATCCGATGTAGAAGTGTCTGACGACGACTTTGAGTATAATGGATGCCTGTATCGTTTTGAGCCAGAATATACCGACGAGGAGCTATTTGAAAGGAGGATGCAGAGGGAAAGAGCCGAACAGCTGGCCAGAGAACAAGCAACCACTGCACGTCCACGAATGGGGGCTAACTGGTGGTGTTGTGGACATTGCACGGCAAACACAACAGAGGAGAAGTGCCTTTGCTGCTCAGAGTGGGACTTGAGACCAGAGGAAACACGTATTGATGCCCCCCAAAATACGATTTCTGGCCCCGTCTGCTACTTTGGCATGAGAAAAAACGCTGTTTGATAGATCTAAATTGCTCAAAAATGGCTCCGAGCTCCGCCAAAATTGTCTGGATGAGTCTACGAGCGTATGTAATCCTAAAAATAAGGGCCAGGTGTCAAAAAACCGAACTTATCCTTTAACAAACAAGATGGAGGACGATGATGAGGGCATGGACGGGGTAATGAGGAGGTGGTGAGGGTCAATGGTCAAGTGACCCACCGCTGATGTTTCACCCTCAGGAGATGTAGACGTCACAGAGGCATCAAACCACCTTCAGGAGGATCTGGTTTGATTCATGTTCTCCTGTTCTGAGTGCAGGTGAGCCACGACAGTCTCCCAGAGCAGCTGATCGCAGAGTCCATCAGGAAGAAAAGTCGATCGATGCACCTTTCACCTCAGCAGCTCCGCCTCTGCGTGCAGGAATACCAGGGCCAGTACATCCTCAAGGTATTCATCACCATCTGCACCGCCTTTCCCAGTCAGGGTCACAGGGGGTGGAGCCTATCCCAGCCGACATTGGGCAAGAGACAGGGTACACCCCGAACCGGTCACCAGCCAATCACAGGGCCACATAGAGAGACAAACAATCATTCATTCTCACACTCACACCTAAGGGCAACTTGGAGTCACAAATCAGCTTAATGAGCATTGTTTTGGTCTGTGGGAGGAAGCCAGAGTGCCCGGAGAGAACCCAAGCATGCACAGAACATCCAAACTCCACACATGTTGTTGTGATTATTATTATTCTATTATCAATACTACTACTAGTAATATTAATAATACCATGATATTTATTATTATTATCATTATCATTATTATTATTATTATTATATTTGTATTATTATTATTATTGCTGTTGTTGTTGTTGTTGTTGTTGTTGTTGTTATTATTGTTATTATTATTATTATCATTGTTGTTCTATTATCAATACTACTACTGCTAATATTAATATCATTATTTAATTATTATTGTCAATAATAATAATGATAACAATGTCATTATATTGATTGTATTTATTATTATTATTTATAATGTCAAAAGAAATGAAACAGAATAACATGAACTTGATTCATAGTCACCTTTATCAGCATTAAAGCTCACACTCCATGCACAATGACAACTAATGATGAAGACGCACCTGTCTGTCCCTTTGTCTGTCCACCTGTCTGTCCACCTGTCTGTCCTCCTGTCTGTCCCCTTGTCTTTCCGTCTGTCTCAGGTCTGTGGCTGTGATGAGTACCTGTTGGAGAAATATCCTCTCAGTCAGTATAAGGTAAGACACTTTAAAAACCACCTGTCCATCTATCTGCCTGTCTGTCCGTCTGTCTCACTGCCCGTCTGTCCATCTGTCCGTCTGTCTCTCTGCAGTACATCCGCTCGTGTATCATCGTGGGCCGCCTTCCTCACCTCATGCTCGTGTCCAAAGACAGCCTCTACTCTCAGCTTCCCGCCTCGGGCTTCGTCACCCCGTCATACAGGTACGCGTTGATCGGCCAATCAGGAGCGTCTTTGTTTGTGCTTTAGCCAATCAGGAGCTTGTTTGTGATTTTTATGTTTTGTGTTTCAGCCGCCGCACCCCTCAGCCATCTCCCTGTCCTGGCGGAGGGGACGGCTCGTCCGCTCGCTCTCTGTGGGCATTCAACACTCTGCTGCGAATCCGACTGCTGTGTGCCACGTACGTCAACGTCAACATCCGGGACATCGACAAGGTGAGACGACCTGTCCATCTGTCCATCTGTCCATCCGTCTGTCTGCCTGCCTTTAATTACCAAGAAGGTCATGTTTTTGCTGGCGTTAGTTTGTTTGCAAGATTACACAACCGCCACTGGACAGATTTTACTGAAATTGTCAGGAGATGTCGGTAATGGCCCAACTTAAAAATGATTCGATTTTTGTGGTGATCCAGATAACTGCCATTAGTGAACGGTCATTTTTGCTCAATAACAGTCTAACAAATAATGATATCAACATGATTCTGAGCGCTAGGTCTGGCTTTTCAGCAACAATTAATCATATTATAAAGGTAACTTTGCTTATAGATGTGACTACCTTAGCGAATGTTTGCACTCTCCAAGTGCTGTGTAGTTAGAATAACGTCAACAGAATGTCGATTAACTTATTTGTTAAAAAAAAAAATTTCCTACTCAGTGCCCTCTCAGGATGTCTTATATATGCCCCTGTGATGCTTCTCTGTCATTATGAACAACGTAATGTAATAATATTAATAATAACTGGGACAAATCGCCTTCTCTGTTCAAGGCATCAACATGTGTAACGCTTAACCTTCAGAACTTAAACTGGATCCAGACTAAAACAGTTTTTAAAGAGGACCCAGATTTGTAGTCATTAATGATCATGTCTGTCCTGTTTTACCTGCTTTTTGTATTGCTGTATATATTTGTCTTGTATTCTGTCAGTCATTGTTGAGCTTGCTGTTTGTTTATTTGTTTTTACATTGTTTATTGTTGTTTTTTATGTCGTTGAAGGCCCAACTGGGGATGGGCATTGCAAATTAGCTCAGACTATAAATGCGGTAATGTGTGGCAACACTCCCTTGCTTCATACTGTCGTTATACAAATAAACATTAAATAAAAAAATAATAACAATAATTAATATTAACATGATATTCACTTTAATCCATCATCCGTGGTCTCTTAGCCTCAGCAGTTGTGGAACACAGTACAGAGACGGGCAGACAGCCTCTCCTCCCTGCTGATTGGCTCCCTGGTGTTGAGTGTAAAGTCGAGCATTAACTGCGGCTTGCTGCCAAACTTACATAGTGCTATATGCAGGTGACTTGGGGACTCTGAGTGTGACGGACGCTGTTTCCTCTGTTTAAAGTCCTCTTAATGTTCAGTCAACTCTTAAAGTGGAGAGATCATAACGTGTTTGACAGAGCTTCTGATGCACACCAATGTCCATCTATGTGTGTAGATCTATGTGCGGACAGGTATCTATCACGGTGGAGAGCCACTCTGCGACAACGTCAACACACAGAGAGTGCCATGCTCCAACCCGAGGTACCGCACACACCCAGAAAACACGCCTCACATATTCATGCAGTCGACTTAAACACTGACTTCCTCTACACCTGTCTGTCTGTCTGTCTTTACCTGTCTGTCCGCTCAGGTGGAACGAGTGGTTGACCTATGACATCTACCTGTCTGACCTCCCCCGCTCGGCCCGACTCTGCCTGTCTATCTGCTCTGTGAAGGGACGCAAGGGGGCCAAGGAGGTGAGACAGGTCCCCCACTGAAGGAAGCAGATTAACCTCTCTGCCATTCTGATGACCTGTCCATCTGTCTGTCTGTCTGCAGGAACACTGTCCTCTGGCCTGGGGGAATGTAAACCTCTTTGACTACAGGGACGTCCTGGTTTCAGGGAAAGTAGCCCTCGGTCTTTGGCCTGTCCCTCATGGTCTGGAGGACCTCCTGAATCCTATTGGAGTTGCCGGGTCTAATCCCAATAAGGTAAATAGAGCATGTTTTTACTCAACTGTACGACGACCTCTTCATAATAGAGAGGTCCTGATGTTATCTCAGATTGGTCCTCATTAAGCATAGAACTGCCTGATTGTTCTTCATGTCTGTATTGAAGACATATTGGTCCTCATGACATGTGTAAAGGTCTACTTGTTCCACAGAATTGGTATAAAAGTCTGAATGGTCTTCTTAAAGCATAGAAATGTCTGGTTGGTCTTCGTGATATGTAAATTTGTAAGGTGACCTTGAGTGTCATGAAAGGTACCCTTAAATGAAATGTGTTATTATTATTTTTATTATTATTAAACTTGGCAAATTCTTCTCTTTCTTTTATTTTATTTATCTGAATCAAATAAAAACAGAAACAACAACAAAGTCAAAGCAACATAATATATAAGTACAACTGTACATGTCCATTAAATATATTTACACGTGTGAGTATGTACACGTGTGTCAACCCAACAACCAGTTTGAGAATGACAGAATGAAAGAGTTTATCTAATTCTGCCTATTCCTTACAAATCAGGTCCAATACTGAATTAAAATTATAATTATTTTTCCGCCCAGGTGTATAAATATACATATTTCTTCTATTAAGTGTACATTTTTTGTCTCTATTATGTGCATACATATTTTTCAATTCAAATTAGGTATATATATATATATTTTTTTTCTCTATTAATTATGTTTAGATTTGCTGCTGCTTATTCTGTGAGCGACACCACCTGCCGAAACCAAATTCCTTGTATGTTGTGAACATACTTGGCCAATAAAGCTGATTCTGATAATTCCTTACCAGCTGTCATTATTAATGGAAAACGATATAAAAAACATGGGCAATGGCCTCATTTTATAAACTACATTAAATCTTCATAGACAAATAAATCTCTGCAAGCACAGCCCCATCCTTCATATAGACCTCTTACAGAATAAACCAAACACACTAATAATTTGTAAGCTCTTCAGAAAAATACAATGTGTATATTATATATATCTATGCATGTTTACACATTTACGTATCAACTGGTCCTCATGACATATATAAATGTCCCGGTGGTCCTCATGACTTGTCACTATGTCTGGTTGGTCCTTATGATGTATAGATATGTCAGACTGAACTTCACGATGTTTAGGAAGTTCTGATTGGTCCTCATGACTTACATATAAATGTCTGATTGGTCCTGATGGAGGTCTGATTGTCCCTCTTCCTCTGTAGGAGACGCCCTGTGTGGAGCTGGAGTTCTCCTGGTTTAACCAGACCGTGGTTTTTCCTGATGAGCAGCAGATCGAGGAGCACGCCAACTGGACCATCAGCCGAGAGCTGGGCTACAACTACTGCCACGGACTGGTACCATGTTTATATGTCCCCTGCTGTCTGTCTCAGAGTCTGACCTGTCCTCCTGTCCTCACCGTCTCCTCCTGTCTCACTGTCCCCCTGTCCCTCTCTGGTTTCAGAGCAGTCGTCTGGCCTGTGATAGCAGCGTTTCGGCTGCTGATGCCGAGCAGCTCCGTGTTCTTTGCTCCAAAGATCCTCTGTACGAGCTGTCTGAGCAAGAAAAGGACTTCCTGTGGAGACATAGGTGAGGGTGTGGCTTTACATGGCTCTACAGGTAAGGGTGGGGCTTGTGGTGGTAGATGGTCAGAACCAAAGACATGACTCCCCCTGTCTCTCCGCCTGCAGACATTACTGTGTGAACATCCCAGAGTCTCTCCCTAAACTCCTCCTGTCTGTCAAATGGAACTCCAGAGATGAAGTCTCTCAGGTACACCTTCAGCTCCACCTGTCCATGGATTAATACAGTCACTGTGATGTCATCAGTGCTCACCTGTTGGCTCCGCCCCCTCCTTAGATGTACTGCCTGCTGAAGGAGTGGCGTCTGATGGAGCCTGAGTCGGCGCTCGAGTTGCTGGACTGCAACTTTCCCGATCCGATGGTTCGAGAGTTCGCTCTGCGCTGCCTGGTACAGAATCTACCTGATGACAAGCTGTCCCAGTACCTGCTGCAGCTGGTCCAGGTGAGTCCCGCTGATTCTGCAGATTAGTGATCGTGATTACTGGTTGATTACTGATTGAAATAACATCCTCGGGGTCCTGCGGCTGTGTTTCAGGTCTTAAAGTACGAGATGTACCTGGACAATCCTTTGGCTCGTTTCCTGATCAAAAAAGCTCTGACCAATCAGAGGATTGGACACTTCTTCTTCTGGCATCTTAAGTAAGGAACAAGGGAGCACAAACTTCTACATGCTACAAGTCCTCTTGTTTTGTATCCATGGTAACCCTTGATTTGGCCCTCAGGTCAGAGATGCATAATAAGACGGTGTCGCGACGCTTCGGTCTGCTGCTGGAAGCTTTCTGCAGGGCCTGTGGGATGTACCTGAAACACCTGAACCGCCAGGTGAGGACAAGCTCTTCTGCACTGACCAATCCGATATCCTTGCTGTGATTGGTCAGTGATGTTTTTTCGAAATGTTTAAAATTAAAAGAAATGAACTAAAGCTGTTTTCGGACCAGTCTGCAGTCTGTGATCAGCTTTAACATGGAGCTCTATGGGGACTGACTCACTGCAGGGGGAAGCCCTCTAGTGGACACAGGAGGAATTTTTATTCACAGTAGATTCTCATTATTTGTTAGTTTTGATTTAAGAAATTATTATTTCTCTATTATTTTCAAGTTCGTGTATGTGTTTTTTTTTGTGTTTTTAGGTGGAGGCCATGGATAAACTGGTTAATCTGACTGACACACTGAAACAAGAGAAGAAAGACGAGACACAAAAAGTATGAAAAAACTGAAATGTATTTAATTTTGTTTTGTATAATCAGCCAGTCTTTGCTGTGATTGGTTGATGATGATGCCTTGTTGTGCTAGGATTAGTTGATTTATGTTTTCTGTGCTGAGTTTGGTGAATAGATAGTGATATATTGTTGTTCTCTGATTGGTTGATAATGTTTTCTTGCTGTGTTGTGATTGATTGATGGTGATGTTTTGTTGTTCTGTGATTGGCTGATGCTGATTAGTTCTGTGCTGTGATTGGTCTATGATATCTCTTAGTCCTCTAATTGCTAGAATGTCTTGTCATCCTGTGCTGTGGTTGGTGGATGATGTTGTTTCCTTTGCTGTGATTGGCTGACAGACTCAGATGAAGTTCCTGGTTGAGCACATGTCTCGTCCTGATTACATGGAAGCTCTGCAGGGGTTTGTCTCTCCTCTGAACCCGGTTCACCAGCTCGGAAACCTCAGGTAACCCTCTAGCGGATCACTAACAGACAAACTGACACAACGTCTTAAAAAACTAAATCAACTCACAAACTTCGATTTGACCTCGAGGTATGATTCATGTGTTTGTGTCTCAGACTGGAAGAGTGCAGGATCATGTCCTCAGCGAAGCGCCCCCTGTGGTTGAACTGGGAGAACCCTGATATCATGTCCGAGCTCCTCTTCACCAACAACGAGATCATCTTCAAGAACGGAGACGGTAACTAGATCAGTGCTAACCTTTCTGTTGGTTTCAATGGACAGTGCTAACCCTGCTAATGGTGAGCCTCTCCTGGAGGATTGTGGGTAATCTATTGTGTTTGTGTGTGTGCTGCAGATCTGCGTCAGGACATGCTGACTCTGCAGATCATTAAAATCATGGAGAACATCTGGCAGAACCAGGGCCTGGACCTGCGGTGAGGAGCTGTGACATCATGGCGTGATGACATCATCACTCACCTGGCTAACTGTGTGTGTGTTTGTGTGCAGGATGCTGCCGTATGGGTGCCTGTCCATCGGGGACTGCGTGGGTCTGATCGAGGTAGTGAAGAGCAGCTTCACCATCATGCAGATCCAGTGTAAAGGCGGCCTGAAGGGGGCGCTGCAGTTCAACTCCAACACGCTGCACCACTGGATCAAAGACAAGAACCGCGGGGAGGCGTATGTACACATGTCTGTCTGTTTGTCCAACTGTCTCTTTGTCCACCTGTTTGTCCAACTGTTTGTCCACTTGTTTGTCCAACTGTTTATCTGTCTGTTTGTCCACCTGTCTGTCAGTTTGTTGTCTGTCCATCCATCTTTATGTCTTAAATGTCCCAGAGTCAGTGTCCCCATCAGACAAAGGTGGACAGCTACCTGAGGCCTCCTGATCCAGGACCCTCATTATAAGGTTTGGAGCATCAGATTTGAGGTCTAGTCCTGAGTTACTGTAGATCATGCACTGTCCTTTTTAAATGTCCCAAACCTTGTCTTTATTGCAGAAATACAAATATTTGGACAATGTCCCTATACTCCCTTTTCCACTCGTGTCAACATTTCAAACTTCTTTAAATATCTCAACAGCCTCAGGAGACCTGCTCACATTTTTAGGGACCTTTTTCTGAATCACTTTTCTTTTCTCCTGAATTGTTTTCAAGTTTTTTAATGTTTTAACCGTTTCATCCAATCTTGGAGATGGTTTCTGTCAGTTTTGATGTATTTCCTGCCCTTTAAATAACTTAAATTATATATCATTTCATTACTTAAAGTTTTTTAGTTAAGCCAGGTCCTGGTCCAATGCTGAACAGTCTCTCATGGACAGTGTTGTCTCTTGGTTGTTGTCTTACTCCAAATCAGACTGAAGATCAAGTTTCTGAGCTGAAGAAGACTCAGAGTATCTTCTACTCATGTCGTGAATGCTTTTATCTGAACAGTGAAGGGCTTAATGTTGGTCTTTGCCCGGGGCCTCATGACTATCCAACTGACCTCTGACCCTGTCTGTAATGTTACCTGTCCATCTGTCCGTCTCTCAGCTATGACAGAGCCATCGACCTGTTCACGCGCTCCTGTGCAGGTTACTGCGTCGCCACCTTCATCTTAGGCATCGGCGATCGTCACAACTCCAACATCATGGTGAAGGAGAACGGCCAGGTGAGACGCTCACACCTAGACAGTCTTCATCTGGCTGCTTCAATGTTATATCAGTCTTTGTTTCTCATCTTCCTCGTCTGCCTGCAGCTCTTCCACATCGACTTTGGTCACTTTTTGGACCACAAGAAGAAAAAGTTTGGCTACAAGCGAGAGCGTGTGCCCTTCGTGCTGACTCAGGACTTCCTCATCGTCATCAGTAAAGGCATCCAGGAGTCCACCAAGACCAAAGAGTTCGAGAGGTGACTGCACTTGTCTGTCTTTTTGCTGTCTGTTTGTCTCACTCACTCACTGTCCGTCTCATTCTCCACGCGTCAGGTTCCAGGAGATGTGCTATAAGGCATACCTGGCCATCCGGCAGCACGCCAGCCTCTTCATCAACCTCTTCTCCCTGCTGCTCGGCTGTGGCATGCCCGAGCTCCAGAGCTTTGACGACATCGCCTACCTGAGGAAGACGCTGGCTCTAGGTGAGATGGACGGGCATGGTGATGTGGTCCAAAGGGAGACAGTGTTAATGTTGACAACACTTTTTAATTTAGTTTTAGTCATACTCTTTTGCCTAAAATATCTTTTAGTTTTAGCCATAATTTAGTCTCTAAATTGTTTTAATTTTAGTCTAGTTTTAGTTGATGAAATTTCACTTTATATTTTAGTCGATGAAATCTACTGTAAATTTAGCCGACTAAAATATAAAGTGTGAAGGGTCAGGCATTTTTTATGTTTCTGATCATCTAATAACCCTTTATTGAATGCTAGTAAAGTCTGAATGTATAAATGAACAGAAACAAATTGAACTTTCGTGTGAAATGCAGTCACCTTTATTTAGGCTACCTGGCAGAGCATCTCAGTTACAATACCAGAACTGACAACAAACAGTGAACCTGCTCTACATGAATATATCAATTCATAAAGAGAGGAGCTCTGATTGGATCGCTCCACAACTTATCCCACCACCACCAAGCTAAGGCAGCTGTGATTGGATATATTCCTAACTTGTCCCTACTTCGTACATGACCAAATTAGGTCTGATTGGATTAAGTCTCTGTCGAACATTTTAGTCTAGTTTTTATTTGTTGATGAAAATGTCAGTTAATTTAGTTTGAGTTTTTGTCCATGTGCACTTGTTTTTATTAGTCACTGTCTAGTTTTTGTTATTTGAAAAAGGTTGTTGACGAAAACTATGATGAAAATAATTAGTCAACAAAATAAACACTGCCAGGAGGGGGTTTTCATTCGGGTCTAACTTTGTTTCCCTTCTGACCTTACAGAGAAGACCCAGCAGGAGGCGCTGGAGTACTTCACCAAACAGATGAACGACGCTCACCACGGAGGCTGGAGCACGAAGATGGACTGGATCTTCCACACCATCAGACACATGCCCAACGAGCACTGAGAGTGTGTGTGTGTGTATGTGTGTGTGTGTGTGTGTACAGTAGGGATGGAGTGGTTAACACCGCCGTTCTCGGCTGCTGTAGAAAACAGTCTGAGCTCAGGCTGAACAGCACCTCAGCGTTGATCTTTTATCAACACAAAAGCATGGCCTTGGTGCTGCAGCTGTAGTGGTGCGTTCCAGTTGATCTCAGGACTAGGATTGTTGGTGGTAAATTAGCTAACACTACTGGGAGCGCCCCCTCTGGTCAGAATCTACCCCGACTTTACCAGCTTGTAAGTGGAACACATCTTGCTAGGATGTGACATAATTCCCACTCTCCTCTTCCCAGTTCTGATGTAAATAGAACACACCATAACAATAAGGCTTAGCATTAGCATTAACACTAGCCTGGCTATGCTAGATTAGCAGGACACAGCAGTGACATGTTTTATCCACCAAAGAAGCAAGAGAGTTGGCATACAGGAGGATGACTTTCACAGACGGGATAGAGCTAATGCTGCAGGCAAAGAGAAAAAAAAACCTCATGACAGTAGACTCCTCTGATCTGATGCGTTAGCTTGAAGATGTATTTGCAGTTTGTGCTTGCATTCGCGTCTTGTTGGCATCTTGAGCCCTCTTGTTAATGTAGTTGCCTGTAGGCAAAGCATGTAACTGGAGGATACCACCAGAGGGACCCAAGGCTGTATATGACTACCTTTAGTGTTTGAAGTAAACTTTAAACACTGCGTCAATTACAGTAATTCTGAGATTTAAACAATTGAAATAATCATCAATAATCAATGTCATCATTAGATGCTAAGATCTCGTCTTCCGAACCATTTGCACTTCGTTTCTACGATAATTTCCAACAATAACTTTTTAAAAATGATGACAGTAGATTATAAGATGACATTTATTTATCTCCACAGATCTTTTTATCAGCAATGATCCAAGACCTCAGAAAACCTCCACAGGCTCTCAGATGAGAAATTAGACTAACCAGAACGATTAGAATGGTCTAATGATTTTAATTCAGTTGTTAATAATAGATAAAAATTTGATGTCATTCAAGTTTAAATTATTTTATTGAAATCACATTTGACCATTTGTAACATTCACTCTGCAGTTTACCATCAGAGGGAAGCTTAATCTGCTTGATCAATAAAGTCAGTCATATCTTGTTATTAGTAATAATGTCTGAAATCATGATAATAAACAGCAAAATTACATTTCAGATGGTTCTTGTTTCAGTCCTTATATTTCTTGATCTTTATCAGTCGGCAGACTTGATTAATCTTTGATTCTGATTTAATAGAGCAGCAATAAATCAGAGTTTTTAAAAAACATTCATGTGATTTTACACATTAATGACAAAATAAGTGATCAGAATATTTTATTAAAACAGATGACGAATGATGAAAAAACTAATGACAGACAGACCGAAACCAGGAACTCAGAGAGAAAATTTAAGAAATATTATAAAATCATGAAATCAAGATTATTCTCCTGATATAATCATTCCATTTCAATCAATAATCAGTCTGTTTTAATCAATAATCGATCCATCCCTACTGTGCACCATCGAACAAGTATTAAGAGTGTGTGTGTGAGTGTGTGTGTGACATGTGAAGTCTTCCCATCAGTGCTACAGTTAGCCTGTTAGCCTGCTAGCTGCTGAGGTATTTTGATGAAAACTTTATTGGTTTCTTGAATCTTTGGATCAAACTTTATTGAGACCAGCTGTGTTTACAAACTTGAATTTGAATGAAGCCAGCTTTATTGAAACCAGCAGCATGAACACTGGTCTCGCAAAGAGCAATAAAACCTCCAAACAATGATCAACATCAGTGACAATCAGGACGTTTGACCAATCAGGTGGTAAAGCTGACGGGCTGTGGGCGGAGTCACTGCGATGACATCAGACTGAATGATCCAGCCAGGTGTCTTAGTAAGTTATAAAGCACACTTTGAACTTTTTTTAATTCTTAGATATTTATTCGTGGTTTTCACGTCATGTCACAGTCCTGCCTCTGCCGCCCCCTGCTGGTCACAACCAGTTTGTTTTCATCTTCTCATCTAAAGGTAGATGTAGTTGAATTATAATCATAAACAGAGGAAAAGATGACAAGTTTGATAAATCCATCAGAGAAAGAACTATTAACCACACTAACCAAAACTAACCAACCCATCAATCCTTACACAAAATCAGACAAAGACACGAGCTTCATAAACCAATGCAACTAACCCATAATGACAAACCCTAACACGAAATCATCTGGAGGATGGGCGAATGAACCATCAGAGGAAGAACTAACTAACTTAACTAACCAAAAATAATTCATCCTTACCCCAAAACAGATGAAAGAATGAGCTTAATAATCAATCAGAGGAAGTACTAACCAATTAAATTGGATATATATTAACCAGACACAACCCACTTATCATTACTAACTAATGATAATAGTATGACATTGTTAGCTAATATGGCCTCCTTTAAAACAGTATTACATGCACAACTATCTTTGCCCTTTAAGTAACGTCACTATCAGCAATCTAATATGACTGCCTTTAAATCAGTGATACTAACATTACTATAATTACTAATTCTACTGATGATATTAACTAACATGATGGCAATTAACTAACATTATTATCGTTGCCAACCAACAGTAATGTTTCTGACAGTATTAACTTACACGAGAGCCCTTTGACTAACATTTCTTTCATTTCCAACTGCCAACTATCAAATAATATGGCTGCCTTTAAACCATTATTACTAGCATTACTATCATGATTAACTAACTGACTCTTTGTCCTTTGAGTAAAGTTACGATCATCAATAATATCTCTTACATTATTCTATCATTATTAACTAACAGTGAAATATTACAATATTAACTAATATGACTGCCTTTAACTCAGTGATACAAACATTACTATCATTACTAATTTTACTGATGATATAAACTAACATGATGGCAATGAACTAACATTACTATCGTTACTAATTAAAAACAATATTTCTGACAGTATTTACTTACATGACAGCTCGTTGACTAATAATCATTTCTATGTAACATTTATAATATTTCTGATATTGTTAACAAATATACAGTAACTGCCTTTAGAGAAGATTACTAACTTTACTGTCATAAGTCACTGTTTCTGTCATGACCAAGAGTCTGTAAAATGTTATCTAAAGAGGCTGCAGTTCCTCGTTGTGATCAGTGGTGGGCGCCACTTATCTCTATAATCCTCCCAGGTCTCTGCACAAGTGACAGATCTGAAAACTACGAATAAGTTAATACAGCTATTTAACTTTTTAAACTAATTTATTACTAAATAATTCTGACGAAGACGGCGCAAAAGCACACCCAGCACAAAACTACTTTGGTGTGCAGCGCTTATGTCTTTCCTGTTTTCGCCCATTTTTATGTTGAGTGCTCACGTGGTTTACGTAGGAGATGAGGGTTGGCACCTCGCAGTGTTTTTGTCTTTGAACGAGGCATAGCCAGGCGCAGAGCTGGCGTGCTTCTGTTTTTAGGGCGGAGGAAACAACTGAACATTAGATCACTGACGATTTTAACGGGACAGAGTGAAGAGACGGCGTGCCTCTGTTTTCAGACCTTTCTTTGCGTGCTGTATTTATACTCTCAGAAACACGCAGAAGCACACACACACTCCGACGCTCCCATGCAGGGAGTTTGATTTATTAAAATTTTAATAGTTATATTACAATTTCAATCATTAATCATAACATCAAGTTTCATGATAACCAAGCTCACTGGTATTAATACAGGCTGTTGAGTGTGTTTTAACACATTAGAGGATATTATTATAATTCACAGCTTTTCATTATTTGATGTTGAGCACACAGAACTTTAGTTAACATAGATTCTGCTGATTTTAATCCTTAATGAGGTTATACTATCATACTCATGCTCAAGTCTATCTAGTCGTATTGATCATTTCTGATGTTGTGTGAAAGCTTTGGTGAAATATAACTTTAAACATCTGCATATTTCATAGAGTGCTGTGATTGTTCTGTGTGTTTTTAGTGGAACAGGAAGAAAAAAGGTTAATAATGATCTGATCAGAGTTCAGAGAGTAAGTTTGAAAATAATCAGTAAAATCAACCATGTAAATAAAACGCTGCAGTGGCGAAATTAGCTGATTCTTAAGGGAAGGGAGAGCAGACACTGTGATTGGTTTAAAGGTCCCATGCCCTGCATAATCGATTTTCTTTGCTTTTAAGGCTCATTCATGAACTGATTTTTTGGCCATCTTTTGACGATATATAGGGAAATGTCAAGTAATGCCAAGGTAAGTTGGGCTGCGCAGAACTAAAGTCATTCTGGTTTTCACCAAGCGTGCTGGTTTGGTTCAGTAAAGTTCGATTAACTCCGTGTTTCCAAGTTGTGCATGCTACCCATGCATTACATTTACGTTGGCGAATGTTTAAATTCCATCTGTGATTAGTCAGTGGGCGTCGGGAAACGCCATACTCCACCAGAATGTTTCTCTTGGCTGTAGCCTACTTTGAACACAGCAAAAGCGACCTCAGGAACGGACTTTCATGAAAATTTTGATGATACTCCTCGGTCAACTCAACATTGGTCAATTTCAGCCACTTTAAGATGATGTAGAAAAATTGATTTTTAATTTATAATATAGTAAATGATTTTTTATTTTTTTCAGCTTAAATCAAATCCCTGACTAATAGATAAAACGGTTGAACACGGCAGGACACGGGACCTTTAAATCGTGACACCTGCAACAGTCATTATTCGTCATGTAGACCAAACTGTAGATGAACACGTCTCTAAAGCCGTGCTCCATGCCGCAAGAAAAACACCACATGATGTTTCCTCCTTTTAGACTTTGAAACTTTCTATAAGAATATTTTTGACTCAATTTCTCTGTTTTCGAAAACGTAACAAAAACATTTGTCATTTTTGTTTTTATTTATTGATTTGATTCAAATTAATCAAAATTTTTATATCAGACTTTTTAATCAGGGATCAAAGTCCTCGACAATCTCCACCAGTCAGCTGCTGATTAGCCGTTAGCTCCGTCGACGAGCTGTTAGCATGTTAGCCTTTGAAGCACTGTGAGTGATACACCCTGCTAAGCTAGGTGTAAGCATGTTAGCTTCTGGAACACTGTGAGTGATGCACCATGCTAAGCTAGGTGTCAGCATGTTAGCATTTGGAGCACTGTGAGAGAAACACCAGGCTAACCTAGGTGTTAGCATGTTAGCCTCTGTAGTAAGTAAGCTTGGCTGTTGCACTGTGTAGCATTAGTTAGTGTAGTTAAGCACTAGTCGAAGCCCCGCCCCCTCATCATTTGGGTGATGTTAAATGGGGGCGTGGCATCTCTCTGACGGGTTATTGAAAAGTAATGTTTGATAGAAAACTTTTGTTTGATTGATGGATGATGTGTGATTGACAGCTTATGTTTGACTGACAGCTAATGTTTGGCTGACAGATGATTTTTGATTGACAGATGATGTCATCAGTGTATGTTTTATGTGATTGGTCAAAAACTCTTTGGTATATTTAGAACATTTTTGAAAAGTCTTTCCTGATTGGTTGCTGACAGACAACAGGCTCGTCCAATCAGAGGGTTCCAACAACTTTATGCCTGTATATGGTGATGATATATGGATTGTTTAACCGAGTCATCAGAGTGGAGCCTGACATGACGTCACACTATGGGAAACACTCATTGGTCTCTTTTATTGTTCATTTCAAAATAAAAGCTGAACAGATGTGCACTTCCTGTATTATCCATTAGACAGCGCTGTTGCTTTAATGTCACTTTCATTTTTTAAATAAAATTCTTTTTCTAATTCTTTATCACTTGTTGTCATTTTTGAAATGATCAAATTAGAAAATATTTTTTCAAATAAGTAAACTAGCTTTCAGTACAATGTCTTAGGTAGACAATTAAATCCTATCATTAGTTCAATTTTAAATTATCTAAATATTTTTAGTGATTCATGTTTGAATATTACAGAGCAGATCATTAAGTCTGATATCTTAAAGTTTTTATTTTTTTTTGACAAAAAGTGAGTTTAAGTCATGAGTTGTCATCAATAGTTCGTTATTTTTTTTTATATTTATTCCTCCAATTACGAAGGAAATTATCTCTGCACACATAGACAGAAAAGTATGTTTATAATCAAATAATTACAGGCAAAAACAGATTTTAATGTCGAAAATGATGAAAGTAAATGCTTTTTCTACAAGCTGTTATAAAAATTACTGAAGATAGAAATGATAAAGTATCAAAATGACATGAAAATGTACAATGTGCAATGAAAAGTATGATTTTAAGAATGATTATCTTTTTTTTTTTTTTAATCTTATCATTTAAAGATGTAGTGGATAGTTGATAAGAAGGATCATGTGACTTATTTATCAAACAGGGCAGACAGGTGGAGTCAGTGAGTCGTCCATTCACACCCTGAACACCAGGCGGCGCTATAAAACACTCTATTATTTACCAAAGAAGACAAATGTCCCTCCTCAGCCACCGTAGATCCTGGTGCTCATGCGCAGTGACAGCCAATAGCTTGTGTGAGCGGAGCCGCATGAGGAGGAAGAGCCGAAGAAAGAGCAGAAATAAAGAAGAAAGAAAAGATCAGACACAAAAACAAAGGAATAAAAGAGAGACGGAGGAGGAATGAACCAGCTGGAGCGGTAAGACTGCCAAAGGCGACGAATAATCGGTGAAAATCCACAGGAGGGACAGAGCTAACGTTAGCATGAGCCGTTAGATAAAGTGATCACCAGTCTGATCGATTATATCCACTGTTTTGTAAGAAATTATCTATAATCTAAGTTATATTGTTTATATGATCAAACAGGCATACCAGTGATTAAATATTTAAATGATCAGTTCCATAATCATTGACGATCGGGTTTGAATGGTAACATCAATATAATTATATTCACATCATGTGATGATGTATTTATATCAGGTCTATGATGTTATTGCTGTTATTGTGAAATTATTAAGATAATTAAAATACTGGGTAGTTCCTGCAAGTATCACATTTATTATTGTAACCATGACTACCTACATGGACGGCCTACCCACATTGTTGCTCATGGTTACAGTAATAAATGTGATAATTGCATGAACTATCATTTATTATAACAGATGTATTTCAGCATCACCAGCCAGAATGGCTGAACAGTCATACATTTAAAGCTTAAAATTAGTTTTTGAAGCAGCTGAAGCTGCCAAGGTCCGCAGCATGTATTACTGACATAACCCATGTTCATGTTAACGACAATGAATGTGTGATATTTGTAGAAATGACCATGGATGTAAACAATCTCACAGACTAAAACAGTACAAAAGTAATGAATAAAGGCTGAATATTTGTAGCATCTAGGGTCCACGTTAGTAGTCATGGTTAAAGTAATAAATGTGTGATATTTGCAGGAACTATCACTAATTATACCTAATACATCTTTTTAACATCACCATACACACACACACACACATATCTATATCTATATATATATATGTATATATATATATGTATGCAGGGTGAGAGAGAAAAAGAGAGAGAAGGGAATTTACTCAGGCTACTCAGCCTTTGCTGACATTATTATGATATTATATTATTATCTTGTTTATTGTACAAAAGTGTATTACTGTTCTGTTTTGTTTATATTTCAATGCCTGTTTAATGTGTTTATTGCCATGACAGCTGTTGTACCACCACAGTTTCCCAGTTTGGGATCAAGAAAGGATATCTATCTTCACATTTTCAATGTTTGGATTGTGCTTGAATTTTAGGATGGAGTGTGAAAAGGTGCTTGAATAATCAACTGTATTTCTTCAGTTATGAAGTGTAAAGATAGACAAATGATATACTTCAAATGAAAAAAATAAAACTTATAATTAAGTTACCCAAAAGAATAATGGTCGTAAAAATAATTTCTCTCTTTTAGTTATGCAGGAATCAGGTTAACTCCAGTAATCTGACATAATATTAACCAGTCATTGACCTCTGTGTTCGGTAAAAAAAATTATGACAAGTGAGCTTTTTTTGTGAAGAAAATAATTTCATATTTACAGAATCACACCAGAGAAAAGTCTGCATGGAGGTGAGAAATTCTGATGAATTCAGTTCTGTTCCTACTCCTGTATTTTTGTCTTGTCCTCAAATGTGATAAGGTAGTGATATAACCACCAACTGGTTTGATGTTTTAATTTACCGTCATCATATCCTGCTTGTATTTTTTAAATGCATCTTGAAAGTGCTTGAATTTAATCTTATGTGTATGAACTCTGACTATAATAACTAACTATATATCCATATCAAGAGGAGGACCCTCTTAAAAATGAGACACCTTGCATAAAAAGATGGATTTATAACATAAATATATTACTGTCATATTCTCACTTTAGTCCCTTTTATCTCTGCACACCTCTATCTTTCTGTATCTCTCTGTACTTAATAACAGTTAAATCAAAACCTAAATTAAATTTAATTAAAAAGGAAGAGTATGGCATTGACCTGCTCTTTTGGTGTTGCTCAAACAAAAAATGATTCATTGTTTTTATCTTTTGTCATGTTGACTCTTTTCTGTGTTTGCAGTTAAGCTGAATTAAATACAGGGTTTATGAGCCTTCAGACAGACTTACACAAACATAAAATAAAATTATTACAGTTAGTAATTGAGACCATTTTAGGGTCTAATACAGAAATGGTAAAAATAAGTTATCAGTGAGTAAATGTTTGGATTAGTGTTGCCTTAACTTCAGTTCAGATTTATGATTTTTTGTCAACAACAATTGTTTTTTTGATGTTACTACCCCAGAAGGTAAATTGATTAAATGTTAATATTGATAGACTCAATTTTTGTCTTTGGTCCTCTGGGTCTGTTTTATGTCGCTGGGCTCTTGGCTCTTATGACACATGAACAGGTTCTCATTGTGCTCGGGTTATAATGCTGTTTGGGTGTGTTTGGCTCTTTGAACTGACCTTTTGTCAGCCCTCTGATTGGTCTGCTGACCCACCAATCAGAGAGCACCTTCCCATAGCAACCACTGCATAAACCGCATTCACACATCGACCCCAGCTACATACGCTCGCTTTGATCACATGCTAACAGTTTCTCTGTTTCAGACCTAAAGACGAGGAGGAGGAGGAGCCAAACTGTCACCATGACGACAACGACCCCAGCAACAACAACAACAACAACAACAGACGCAAGGTGATGACAACAGTTAACCAACCCACTGATGACAAACCAGTAACGGAACAACTGACCAAACAGTTAACTACAAACCAATGATAACTAACAAAAACCAGCTTACCGACATCCCACAGACTAACAAACAACAAACTAACTGATCAATATCCCACAAAAATATCATCCTGAAAACAACAATCACTCCGGTAACCAGTTCACCACCAACCAAGCCAGGAACAACTAACCAGACCAGTAACTAAAAAACTAACCCACAAACAATCAACCTGCCAACAACACACTGGCAACAAACAACATCAACAAACCCAATACAACCTGTGATTAGCTTACTGACGATTGACCAGCAAACATTCAAGACTCGAAATACTCAACAACAACAATTAACTGACTTACTGGCAACCAAACAACTTACCAACAACCATTCAGACTACCAACTAAACCAACCAACTAATGACCAGTAGACTTACCAACAACCAAATAACTGACTGACCAACAAACAACCCCTAGACCAGGGGTCGGCAACCCGCGAGTCCGGAGCCGCATGCGGCTTTGCCGGTCAATAACTCATCAAGAAAACAACGTACTTACAAACCCATCCCCTCTTTCTAATCACTGTCATGAAGACTGTGAGCTACAACCTCGTTTTCCTCCAAACGAGCCGTCTCCCAAGCCACACAACTTCACATGGTCTCAGTACTCTGCCGGTGATGGCCCGGCGGCTTAGGGACCGTTGGCAAAATACCACATCGGAGGACTGTAGTAATAGGAAAATTCAGTAACTTGTCCATACTGAGAAGTAAAGGCCTCAAAATCACTGCAAACATAAAGGGCCGCATGTTAATCATACTACAGGTCATATTTTTAAGAGTTCAGAATTAAAATATTTCACAGGACTGTTTGATTAAAAAATAAAGCAAATGCCATCAAAGTTATGAGACCTACGAACAAAATGATAAAAGAACATGAATGGTGATCTCCTGTACTTTGAACTACAGCTGTTACTTTGGCAAAAAAAAGGTTTCAATATGATTTAAATGATGTTTTATTAAATTGTCTGAATAAATATATGAAAGTACAATAATAGCTGTAATAACTTAACTATTGTTTACTGTAGTGACACCAAACATAACCTGATGATCAAACATCTCTTCTAATTTATACTACAGCTCAGACTGTAGAGAAAAAGGTTTCAGTTCAATTTACCTGATTTTTTTTTATATTGATGTATCTTCTTTAATAGGGAATGGCTATTAAAAATGTAATAACTTAACTGGTGATGACCCTAGTGACACCAAACTCAGCCTGATGATTAAATATCTCATTTTGTTTATACTACAGCTCTGACTTTAGAAAAATAGGTTTCAATTTAATTTAGATGGTTTTTTTTTTATGTTGACGTACAGTCATTAATAGGTAATGACTATAACTGTACGCTGTTTGACTGTTTTTTTATTGACCTATATTAATTAGTAGATTATGACTATGAAAACTGTAGTAACTGAACTGTTTATGACTGTAGTGACACCAAACTCAGAATGGTGATCAAGCATCTCTTCTAGTTTATCATACAGCTCTTTTTTAAGAGTAATAGTTTTTAATGTAATGTTTATGTTTTTTTTATATTGAGGTATATTCATTATTAGGTTATGACTATAAAACTTATAACTGTACTGTTTATGTCTGTAGTGATATCAAATCACCCTGATGATCCAACATCTATTCTAGTTTATACTACAGCTTTTACTGAAGAGAAATATGTTTAAATATAGTTTGTATGATTATTTTTTGTAATCGAAGTATGCTTATTTATAGGTTATGACTATAAAAACTGTTATAACTGTACTGTTGTTAACTTATAGTGACACCAAACTCGCCCTGATGATCAAACATATCCTCTAGTTTATACTACAGCTCGTACTTTAGAGAAATAGGTTTTAATGTAATTTATATGATTTAAGGCAAACAGTTTGTAAACAATATCAATTACTTTCTGATCATTTTTAAAATTTTCCTTTCATAACATTGTTTTTAGGAGGTAATAAAGACTTTCATGTCATAAAAATTACTTCTTATTTACCAGTCTCAAATATTTGATTTCTCCTACTTTAGGGGATTACAGTTTTTTGCTTAAAATTCAGGGGAGTTTGAGGATTTTAGAAGCACCTTTTCAAACATCACTTCTCTGATTCTGCCTTGCAACCAATCAGAGAAAGGATGCAGGTGTGATAAATGCTCTAGCCAATCATAAGCAGCCATCAGTTAAGCTCAGTCACACCTGCAATATAAGAGACCCATACAACAAATCATTAATCATAATTAAATTCACGCCTATTTCTCTGAATTAAGAGCTGTAGTATGTACAGGAGGAGATGTTTGATCATCAGGCTAAGTGCGGTGTCGCTACAGTCAAGAAAAGTTAAGTTATTACAGCTTTCATATTAATTACCTATTAATGAATATACGTCAATATAAAAAACATATAAAATACAATGAAACATACGTCTCTAAAGTCAGAGCTGAAGTATAAACTAGAAGAGATGTTTGATCATCAGGGTGACTTTGGTGTCACTACAGTAAACAATAGTTAAGTTATTACAGCTATTATTGTCCTTACATTTTAATTCAGACAGACCCTAGACTGTCAACCACACAAGCAATTAATGCAATTAATGACTAACTGACAGACCCTCAACTGACCACAAGACCATCAACCAAACAACCGATAAAAAACCAACGAACTGACCAACAACCAAAAATCAACTTAACAACTGACCAACAAACAGCAAAGAACCAATAACAAACAAAAGACCAACTCGAAAGCACTTGAAGAGCGCAAACCTCCACCAAGGTTGCCCACACATTGCTGTTACATCTATTAGCAATAGCTCCATGATAAAGTTACCATCATAAAATGATTCATGACCCTGAAAACCCACACCTAGCACTTGGAATCATGTTGATGTCATTATTAGTTAGACAGATATTGAACAAAAACGATCGTTTGCTAATGAATCACCACCAAAGTCTAATCATTTTTAAGTTGGACCACTCCCAACATCTCCGAAAATTTCGGCAAAACAAACAGACAAACATAAGCCAGCAAAAACATAACCTCCTTGACAGAGGTGAAAACCAACAAACTGACAAGCAACAAAACAACTGACCAACTGTCAAAGAAAATACAGAATACCAACAAACTAACAACCAACACAGATAAAAGACCAACAACCAACTGATTATCAGCCAAACGACTGACCAACAAATATGAATGGACCAAAAACCAACAAACTGACTGAGCAACAAACAAAAGGCCAACAACCAATCAACTGATCAAAAACCAGACAAACAGTTAATGTGTACCTAACTGACCAACAACCCAAAAGAAAAAACCAACTAGCAAACTTGGCAAACACTGACTGTCGATGTCGTTCTGGTTGTAGGTATCAATCTCTCTCTCTCTGGTTGTAGACGGTGTGTCCAGGTGTAGGTGAACACCCTCTTCAGTATAACTACACCTTCTGGTTCAGTCGGAGGACGCCGAGTCGCCCGGCGAGCTCTCAGAGCTACGAACAGAACATCAGACAGATCGGGACGGTCGCATCGGTGAGAAACAAACACACTTGAAACCCTTTTTATCTGCCAAATGGGGGCCCAGCAGGAAGTGTTTGGACACCACTGATCAAGTCGATGCTTCACCAAATAATTTTCATATGTTGAAGTTCCAAAGACCACCGTTCGAAGGTTTTGGTCGGAGGTGCAGGTGAAGTTCTTGGACAGAAGAATAAGAGGAATAAGGTGTCTGTGGTAGCTTGTAGACACCTGAACCAAAAACCATGAGCCTTAATAAAGCGTAACTTTGATGACTATAGATGCTTCATTACGTTTTCGTCATTGTGTGTGTGCAGGTGGAGCAGTTCTGGAGGTTTTACAGTCACCTGATCAGACCAGGTGATCTAAGCGGACACAGCGACTTTCACCTGTTTAAGGAGGGCATCAAACCGATGTGGGAGGTAACTACAGACCACTCAGGGGTCGGGAGGGAAGACTAAGTACAGGGTCTGTAAAATCCTGCTATGGTGTTCACAGAACTGAGATCTCTGTTCCAGTGTTAATTTGTTGACTAATTATTGTCAACAACCTTTTTTCTCCTGACGAAAATGAGACAGTAACAAATAAAAACAAGTGCACATCCAATCTGACCTAATTTGGTCATGTAGAAAGTAGGGACAAGTTAGGAATATATCCAATCACAGCTGCCTTAGCTTGGTGGTGGTGGGATAAGTTGTGGAGCGATCCAATCAGAGCTCCTCTCTTTATGAATTGATATATTCATGTAGAGCAGGTTCACTGTTTGTTGTCAGTTCTGGTATTGTAACTGAGATGCTCTGCCAGGTAGCCTAAATAAAGGTGACTGCATTTCACACAAAAGTTCAATTTGTTTCTGTTCATTTATACATTCAGACTTTACTAGCATTCAGTAAAGGGTTATTAGATGATTCATTTTATCCAAGTGTAAAACATGACTTCAGAAATTCAAAATGCCTTACACGTTCCACTTCATATTTTAGTCGACTAAATTTACAGTAGATTTTGTTGACTAAAATGTTGTGAAATGTCATCAACTAAAACTAGACTAAAATTAAAACAATTTAGGTGACTAAATTATGACTAAAACTTAAAGATATTTTAGGCAAAAGACTATAAATTACGCTAAATTAAAAAGTGCTGTCAAATTAGCACTGCTCTGTTCATGTGTGGATGCGGTTTCTCTCTCTGATCGTCTTTTGCTCAGGACGAGTCCAACCGAAGTGGAGGGAAGTGGATCATTCGTCTGCGTAAAGGACTAGCGAGCCGTTTCTGGGAGAACATCATCCTGGCAATGTTAGGGGAGCAGTTCATGGTGGGAGAGGAGATCTGCGGGGCTGTGGTCTCCATACGCTTCCAGGTAACTACAGCCAAACTACAGCCAGACTACCAAACACCAGTACAGTGGATCTGCAGGTCTTTCCTTCATGATGTTGGAGTCAGTTACCGTCAACTCTAATCCTGGTCCATCTACAAATCACTCAGGACTTGAACCTCATTGCCTCTGTTGCCCTGTTCAACAAACCCTCTGTCTGTCTGTATGTCTGTCTCACCCTCAGGAGGACATTTTGTCAATTTGGAACAGAACGTCCAACGACCAGACGACGACGTCCAGAATCAGAGACACGTTACGACGAGTCCTCAACCTGCCGACCAACACCATCATGGAGTATAAGACGCACAACGACAGCCTCAGGTACGTTTCAAAGTGATGACAGACGATGAAGATGATCGTGACCTGTGGGTGAGTTTGATTACAGTGATGGAGAGTTGCGCAATGTCGTCTACCTCACTCTCGGGTCCCATCCTGTCTGGTTCCAGTGGTAAGACGTAGTCAAGTGGACTGAGGTTGAGCTGGAATGCAGTCAATGGCCAGCAGCCAGAGCCTTTCTCATGCTTTGCTGTGCACAATAAGGGTTCCACAACACCTATTAGGTCCACCTTATTTTCCGTTGAACCAGTCTGGTGGTTTTCTCCGTGCAATCCACCGGGTCCAGGCTTCGTAACTCTTCCACACCTGAGCTCACTGAAAGTTTTAGACCCCTCACCAGGTTTTGCCAGCCGTTGCCCGCTGGTTGAGTGTCAGGTGGGGAACGAAGCGGACTAACTACCCACGTTACGAATTACCAGCACTGCAGGAGCACGTCCTTGTTAGCCGATCATCAACTTGTGTTCTTCAGGTGTGGCATAAGTTCACCAGTTTGCCTTTTTATAATATTTATTAGGACTGAACGATTTCAAGAAAAGATCTAATTGTGATTTTTCTGGCAGATATTGCAATTTCGGTTCGATTCACGATTTTCTTCAAAACAAGCTTCAGTGCTCATACTCACATGTTTACAGCATAGACAGCAGCAAGGAAATAAATGATGAAAGCACATAACACATTATTCATCATCTAATATTGATGATAAATAATCTGCCAAACCTCGTAAATACACTGTCGTTCTGAAAGCGCCAGAAAAGGAAGTCAAACGTGTGGTGTATCCGGTACTTTCAAAATAAAACACAATGCACAGACTCCCGGATGTAATTTTCCTCAAATTTATTTCACAACCCGAGGCACGAACATCAGGCCAACAGTCGGTCAGAGGGTTCCAGAGGCAACACGACGCCATGGACAAAGAAAAGTTCATCGTGGAGGTGGAGAAATATAACATTATATATGACATGAAACATCCTGTCTACAAGGATATAGGCAGAAAGAAGTTATACAAATCACAGAGCTGTGTGGTTGGGACCAGCAAAGCCACCTTAGAGAAGCGAAGTGATGGGTTGTTTATTTCTTTTCTCAGTTTATAACATGTTTTGTTATTGTGTGATATCGCGATTCACACCAGAACTTGTGGCTCTCCCGGGGATCTTGTGCCCTCCTCCTTCCACCTGCACAGGGCTGTGCGCCGCTTCCAGTGGGCGTTGTCACCAGCCTTTCGGTCTGAGCAGAACCGCGGCGCTTCAGCGCTAACAGAGGCTTTATGTTGTTGACCTGCTTACCAGCACTTTCATGGTGGAGATGTGACGTTCATAAACGAGCCGACTCTTTTGAACTGCTCTTTTAAGCCAACAATAAGAACCGATTCGCATTTGTGAGTGAGCCGTTCATTTGCGAGCCATTCTTAAAAGCCAATTGCCTACAAATTTGCATAATAGTATGCGTAAAATAGTTGACACAACAGATCTTGGGTCAGACAGGGAAAAAAGTTGCAGCTTTGGAGATCACGATTGCGTCGTCTGAAATTGTGATTTTGATCTGAAAACGATAAATCTTTCAGCCTTTTTATTTATCTCTGTTTATTTTCAGGGACAACTCGAGCTTCAGGAACACAAAGATCTCACTCTGAAGACCAGACTCCTCTTGACCAATCAGAACACAGATCACCATCTCTACACTCTGTGTGTGTGTGTGTGTGTGTGTGTGTGTGTGTGAGTGTGTGTGAGTGTTTGAGTGGATCAATAAATTCATTGATCTGGACTGAAGATGATTTGACTTTGTATAATTGTAGATCAGCAGCTCCTGATCTTAAAAAACAGACAAAAAACAAACAAATGATGTAAAACCAGGAAAACTTATCTGACCCAAAATAACCAGGATAAACCAGTTTAACCAGCATAAACCAATTCAACTGTGTTAAAACAGTTTGACTATGATAAACCAGTGTAAGCCCTAAAAACCAGTCTGACCAGCATAAACTAGTTTAACCAATACAGATCAGTCTGCACAGGATAAACCAGTTTAACTATGATAAACCAGATTGACAATGTTAAGCCAGATTAACATTTTGAACCACTTCAACCTTTTACATTAGTGTAACATGATAACAAGTTTGACCAGGATTAACCACGGTAACTATGATGAACTTGTTCAACCAATATAAACCAATCTGACCAGGATAAACCAGTTTAACCATGGTAAACCAGTTTGACCAAGATAAACAACAATAACTATGGTGAACTAGATTAACCAATATAAACCAGTCTGACCAGGAGTACAGCTGTACCGTTACTCTGATTCATCATTTTGTAGTTTTGTTTGTTTGTTGTTGTGTAAATAAATCTGAATCCTTTTTTTTTTTTTCTTTATTTTATGAAATAAAAAATGTTTAAAACGAAATATTCTCCTGTTTCACTAAACTTTATGGGTAGCTCAGATTCACTCAGATTTTCACGTCAGGTCAAAAGGGCACAGCAGGACGTCTTTGACTCTGAAGTGAAGTTAGCATGACGTGTCTTAATCGTTAAGTTTTCTTGGCTGACCGCTGAGTCACAGTCCTCAGCTTTCTTTGCTCTTCCTCGTAAGAGCTTGAAGAGCATATCTTTAGACCCCAGGCAGCTTTGAAATCTTTGCCTGTGAGAGACTTTGCTGATGTGACATAACTGCCTTGTGTCTTGCTGGAGTGTATGACCCTTTGGTAGCAGAGTTTGGCTGTCCCTCGTCCAGTTTTAAGCCCGTACTATCAGTTTCTGTTCCAGTTGATGTTTGTGGTCCGACCCACAGATAAAGGTGATCATTGGCACCTGTTTGGTATCACTGGTTAATCAGGCACTTGACCATAATCCCTCTAAATCCCTGAACTTGTGTAAGTGCATGAAGCTAAATCCAGGCCAAAAGTGTTGTAATTTGAAATAAAAAAGATTGAAAAACTACATTTGAAACTAATATTTCAATATTTGTTCTTAAAATGAAAAAAAAAACATTAAACTGAATAAAAAATTAATGTAAGAGAATTTTTTTCAGTTAAAATAAACTTAATTCAGCTCTGAAATCATTTTAAAAAATATTTTCAATTTTTTTTAACGTCATTTTTTTCATTTGCAGGATTAATATTTTCAGATTCAAATCTGTGATTTCAGTTTTCTTTTTTTCACCTTCAGAAATCTGAAACCAAAAAGATAGGTTTGAATCTGAGATTATTAATCCTGCAACTGAAAAACACACATTACATGTTAAAATATATTTCAGAGTGAAAAATTAAAATATGGTTTCAAAATAATTCAATTCAATGTTTTTCTCTGTAAATTAAAAAACAAACATTTAAAATTCAATTTCAAATTTTAGTTATTCAATCTTTTTTTTACATTTTAAAATAACAACACTTTTGGCCTGGATTTAGCTCCATATAAGTGCACCCAGAAGAACTGATGCATGTTTGAAGGCAAAGTTTGGTCACAAGTCTTAAGTCACGTCATTTCTTCTCATCAGACTTCAGTGAAGTCCTGCGTTTCGGATCAGGAGTTAAAATCTAAAATGGTTCATATAAATTAAAGATTTTGTGTTTTCTTTTGAATAACTTTGGAGGTCTGAGAGAGAAGATCATTTTTCCTGCAGTTCTTAAGAATAAAGTCAATGTCCTCCTGAAGTTGGTGCTGCAGCAGATGGACAGCCAGTGTGCCTCCTACCATCCAGCCTACATATTTAAGTGGTGTCATTGGGCCAGGTCCTTGTCCTCGGTGACTCATTAAATTTCCATGGGTTCAGGAGTTTGACCCAGCTGGCACAGCATCATCTTTGAGGGGACCAGAGTCCTTTCAGGGCGGTGAGAGCGTGGCTAATCCTGCCTCTATTCCTGGCTGCAAACCAGCTGGGAACTGTGATCTTCAAGGATGGACCTAATCCAGATCAGGATTAGCAGATCAGCCTTTGGTGGACCACAGAGGCCTGCAACCACAAGAACACTGCTTATGTTTGATGGAAGAACCCTGCAGCCACAAAACTTTGACCAAAGAACCCTGCAGCAACAAAACTGTGACCAAAGAATCCTGTAGCCACAAAGACTGTGACAAAAGAATCCTGCAGCCACAAAACTGTGACCAAAGAATCCTGCAGCCAAAAGACGGTGACCAAAGAATCCTGCAGCCACAAAACTGTGACCAAAGAACCCTGCAGCCAAAAGACTTTGACCAAAGAATCCTGCAGCCACAAAACTGTGACCAAAGAATCCTGCAGCCACAAAACTGTGACCAAAGAACCCTGCAGCCACAAAACTGTGACCAAAGAACCCTGCAGCCAGAAGACTTTGACCAAAAACCCTGCAGCCAAAAGACAGTGACCAAAGAATCCTGCAGTCACAAAACTGTGACCAAAGAACCCTGCAGCCAAAAGACTTTGACCAAAGAATCCTGCAGTCACAAAACTGTGACCAAAGAATCCTGCAGCCACAAGACTTTGACCAAAGGATGACACCTCCCTGCAGCGGCAAGAACTTGATGATGGAACCCTGCAGCCACAGGGACATGATGACAGAACACAACGATTTGCATTTTTGTACCCACAATGGCTACTTAGCTAGGTACAACCATTTAACTGCTCACATGGCAAAGAGCTCACCAGTCAATCATGCACGCTTTTTAAAGGGTTACGCCCACTTTTTTTGTTTTCATGTCTTGCCTCACTTACGAGTCCATGACAAGCAGATAGACACCATTCTTTTGACTGTGCGTGCAGTAACAAGGAAGATACGGGCAGAGCTCGCCCACTGCTAATTAGCTTAGCTCAAACACTGGGAGTCAATGGGTAGTGTTAGCCTGCCTCTGCCCACAGTCATCAGATAAACTCTAAACTGACCTGTGTGCTTGCTGTGACTCATTTTTTACCATGTTATGTGAGGTTATCTATTTTTAGACTAAGATTAGCACCTCAACTAATTTTCCAAAAAAGTACATACAAAACGAAACCTCAGGGCGTATGTGCAAATTACCGCAGACGTGCTTGTAAGTAGGTCAACAAAACAAAGCCTCTGAACTCTGTTGAGAGTTGCTAAAGAGTTTATCTGATGACTGCAGGCAGAGGCAGGCTAACACTACCCATTGACTCCCAGTGTTTGAGCTAAGCTAACTAGTGGTGGGTGAGCTCTGCCCGTCTCTTCCTTGTTACTGCACACACAGTTGAAAGAATGTCTATATGCTTATCATGGACTTAGGAGTGAGGAAAGACATGAAAACAGAAAAAAGCTGGCATATCTCTTTAAATTTGTTTGATTATTTAGTCTTGGTTCTGATGAAGACACCCTGCTCTCATGATGAAGAACTCTCCTCTGTTGGATCTCAGAGTCCCATCTGACACGAGCGACCATCACATCCTGTTACACAGATTGAATTCTTAATTGGCATTAAGGAACTGCATCAGGTTGATTCAAATCCTGTTTATGAGACTGATCTTTAATCACCTTATAAATGTGTCCTCCAGGTAACCACACACCCATGTGGACCATCAATTAATCAGTCTTTATTCCAAAGGAGCAAATTCATAACAAATGATATCTCAAGACAGTGTACTCAAAAATAAATAAAACAAACAAATATAAAACATACATGGGTCGAGCTCATTCATTGGCTCATCCATCCATGTTTTAGTTTATGTTCATTTGTTTTGAATATTACTGGCTCTGAAATATACCCCTTCAGACTTTAGACTTTCTATTTCATATTGCTAAAAGTAAGGCCTGGTTCAGGTTCAGACCTGACCCCAAACTTCTCTCTTTATAAGGCTTTTGGTCTGGAATGCCCGCAACTTGGACCAACACTCAAATATGCTTCTTTGAGGCTTAAAACTTCCCGTCTTGATAAAGATTTTTGTCAGGTTGGCTCAGGTTGGGACAGCCTGCAAATATCCTGCCATGGGCCTTAAACCTTTTTAGGTTATTTTTTCAGGGCTGGTCTAGGCTTGGACCAGCCTCCAAATGTGTTCATATCACCTCAAAACCTTATTTTTGATAAATATTAGATTCAAGACTGGCTTAGACTTTAAGAAGCCCCTAAATATGTTATTATAGTGATTAAACTTTCCTTTAGATGTTACATTAAGCACAGGTTTAGGCTTGGAGCAACTCCCAAATCTGCTGATACAGGCTAAAAACTTTTTCTTATATTAAAAACTAGCTGTAAGGTCTGGTTTAAGCTTGGACCCTGTCCCAAAATGCAGCTTTAAGCCTATTAGGGCTGGCTCAGGCTTGGATCAACCCCAAGTATGCTGATTTAGGACTACAATATCTCTATTTGATTAAGTATTTGGCTTGGATTGCCTCAGGCTTGGACCAGCACCCAAATATGCTTCCTTCAGGCTTAAAATGTCCCTCCTTGATAAGCTTTTAATTAAGATTGGCTTGGGTTGGGATAGTCTACAAATGTGTTGCTGTGGGATTAAACTTTTTTTTTAATAAAAAATAAAAGAACTTAAATTTAGTGCTGATTCAGGATTGGACAAACTTCAAAACAAAACTAAAACACTTATATTAAGGACTGACTAGGCTTGAGGCAGCACCCTAACTTCTTTATAATGGATGTGTAATGCTTGGACTAGTCCCAACATATTTTCCTTTAGGGCTGTGTTATCCAAAATGTCCTTTTTCAATTGTTAGTTAATTATGCTTGGACTGGCCTGTTGTCATACTGTAGGATTAAAACTTTGCTTTAGGTCTGGTTTAGGCTTGGACAAATCTACAGACATGCAACTTTTGATTCATAAATATCCTCATTAACTTGTGTTCAGATGCTCATGCTTCAACTTGCCTGTTATTCTGCTGCAGAATTTTAAACTTTGCCTTAAGTTTGTTTCAGGCTTGGACCAGCCCCCAAAACATGCTGCTTTAGGCTCACGAATGTCCATCTTTATTTAAGAATGAACTTGTGCTTGGACTATCCTGTTGTAAAACTTTGCCTCAGTTCTGGTCTAAGCTTGAACCAGCCCCGCAAACATCCTGCTTTAGGCTAAAAATCATAATATATCATCATCATCAATTTTGTTAAGTTTATGATTGGACCAGCTCCCAGACACAAAGCTTTCAGCTCAAAAATGTCCCTATTTTCACTTTTAAAAGCTAACGCTTGGACTGGCCAGTTGTTATTCTGCAGTTGGATTAAATCCTTGCACCAGGACTGGTCTAGGCTTGGACCAGCCTGGTTTTGGGGGGTTTGAAGATGCTGGGACTTCACCTGAAAGGAGTCGGGGAAGGCAGTTCAACACCAGTGAGGACACACTCATGCTCACACTCAGGGTAAATCATCCTCTCATTACAGACTCTAACATGAAGCCAAACTTCTTCCTGAAGCTCTAACGAGATTAAACTAAATCCTGTGTGTGTGTGTGTGTATATGTGTTGTGTTTATGTATGTGTGTGTTACTGTGTCTCTTGTTAGGACCTTGCATCAGCATTTTCTGCAGTCGCTCGGTCGCTCTCTGATGGTTTGTGGTGATCAGAGAAATCACTGATGGATGTTTGATTATTGATGGATATTTGGACGGATGATCGTTTGATTTAAAGGTAAGACTGAGTGTGCATGTGAGCGTGAAGTCTGAGATCATCAGCAGGTGTCATGTTACATAATATATTTGAAGAATCAGCAGAACATAACAATTAAAACAAAAAGGCAAGGAAAACATAAAAAACAGATGAATAAAAAACAAAAACATGAACACTTAGAGGAAGTACTGATGTGCAGATTAATGGTTTCAAACAGTTTATTCTTCAGACAGACTGGCCACAGTGATGATTACAGTCATAGGTATATATTTAAAGCTGTCATGATGAATACAAAATAGAAATTAAAGAGCTGAACATTAAATCTGATTTAAAACAATGTGATGATTACAATTTGAAACAATCAGACTAGAAAATAAATCCTGACTATGACCTCTTTAAGTAAACACAGACAGTTTCATTATTGAAAACATGATTATTTATAATAATTCATAAAATGAACCTTACAGCAGTCACCTGTTTTCAGCACTGTGTAACTTTGGCAGCAGGATGGTTCTGGAAGCCAAAAGAAGAACCAAACACAGCGAGGGAAAAAGAAAAATACATATGGCATTGTAGCTTGAATTTGCCCAAACACAACAACAGGTAGCAATGTCTTTGCCACCTGTCCCTTGAAATATGGACTTGTCCCTTATTTGACAATTAAATGTCCAGTTTTGAGCCAATACAGAAGGTGATTTGTTCTGTTTTTCAGGCCGCACTGATAAAAAATACAGCAAATAAACCAGCAGAAATGTTTTATTAATGACCTTTAAGCTTTTATTTGCCAACACTGATATTAAACTAAAGAGAAGTTCAGATAAATTGATTTTTAGTGATGGTTTAGGTTTGTATGACCTCTGGTGCTCCACTCTTGGGCCAGCGGTGGTCGTGGTCTCCAGGATCTTGTGTATCATTTATTTTTATGATGGCAACCCATGTTAGCAAGCTCATGTAGCGTTCACAAGCAGGAAATGGCTAATGTTAGCATTGCTAGCAGTGTAAGCCTCCACTTCTTTTAGTATAGTTCATCCCTCCAATTTATTACCCAATAATGTACACTTATTTATTTTATTTATTTAACCTTTATCTAACCAGGAAAATGAACTCGTTGAGATTAAAAATCTCTTTTTCAAGAGTGTCCTGGCAAAGACAGGCAGCAGTACAATTAACAAAGTTACTTACAATAACAACAACACACACAAATACGCATGACATGTGTAGCCCTTAAAGTACAATAAAAAAAACTGCTTAAAAATCATCACATACCATTTTAAACCACTTTAGCTCTGCTATCAAATCTTTAATAATTTTCATTATTTTAGCACTTAAAATGACAGTGTAAATATGTGACATCTCTGATTATATTTATAAAAAATATATATATTTTTGATATAAGGAATAGTTGGGGGGTGCAATTCTGTTGTTTAGACTCTTGAATATGTCAAAAAGTAGCAGCAGCATTGATTTCATTGCTTTTATAAATGGTGTCAGATTTACAATTTTATGAGACTATAATGATAAAACGGTAATTAACTCCTGGCTGAATATTTGTAGTCGTAGCATCTAGAGCTATGTGGGTCCACAGCAGCGGGCGTCCATGTTGGTGACCATGGCAACAGTAAAAACCACAATCTAGTGACCCTTAAGCCAAAAATGTACATGCAGAAAAACTGCTTAAAATCATCATGTATCAACATTTTTATGATTTTTTTTTCTGCCCAAATCTCTTCAACCACTTCAGCTCTGCTCAAAACTACTAAATATTCAATAAATATATATATTTATAAACATTTATATATTTTAAAGAATTTTAACCTTTTAAATGAAAGCTTGAATACCACTTGTTTTATATCATGAGTAGGAGGGAGGCGTTGCTGGTGATTCGAGTCTTGAATATTTAACAGTGTCAGTTGTGTATAATGGACCTGTAAGAGTGACTGACATTAAAAAAATGCAGAAAGATTCATTATTGCGGAAATTTATACCATAAGCTGTAACACAGTCATAATGATCATCAAGAAAAATGGCAAAAAATGCACAAAAAGCCTGAAGGGTGACAAAAGGTTAGTAGGTCAACATCTACAGATTATGCCTACATATCTCTCCAATCATGCCATTTTAATATGAGCAATTTAAATTCAACTGTATTTTTATTTTAACACTCAAAATGCTTTTGAGCTGCTTTGAATTAAATGTTATTACTGGAAGCTGGTTGTGTATTTCCAGGTCATAGTGCAACAACAGGCCGGATGATGAGAGAAAAGGCGACTGATACAGCCCCAACTAGAGGCGAGTGGAGCTATTACACAACATTTGACAACAAACCAAGAGAAAAACTAAACAATGTTGGAACTTCAGCCTTGACCGAGCTGAGTCTGCCAAAAGTACAGCTGTTTGATATGACGTCTAAAACTTAAGAGATGGGTTAACAAAAAGAAGAGTGAAAGGCTTCTATATAAAATGATAATCTCATATTATATATATATATATTATATCATACACTAACCTCCTGGTTGGCCTACAAAAATACACCATCCCAGCACCACTCTGTGGTCAGTGTTTTAGACTGCCTTGTACTAAATGATTTTTCCTGTGATTTTAAAATCAAACAAATCTCCAAAGTCGTAGATATTAAAGACAGAAGGTGCTCCCATAACCTCTGTTGTTATCATGGTTGGCTTTTAGTCTGGTCTGTTGTCCAATGACATGACTGTAGTCAAAAACAAATAGCAACGGGCTCACAAGCACCAAACAGGAAACAGGTTTTAAAAAATGCATGTAGATTTCAGTGCTTAGAGAGCTAGCTCAAGAGCTAACCTCAGATATGAGCTGATGGTATGTTTGATATTTCTGGTCAAATAGATCACACTACTTTCTTGCACAACATTGTTCAACAGCAATCTTTAGCTGAAATATGCTGCTTGCTCATAGCTGTAACAGTAATTATAGCTTCATTCAGGACTGTGGTTAGCTCCTTGGCTAGCTGTAGCAAACTCAACTTGAATTTAAATCTCAGATGGCAAACTCCAGGGCTGAAAATGGAGGCCCATGCAGAAGGACTAAAACCTGCAGTTCCTCTAGTGTCCACTTGAGGCTGCAGGAGCTATGGAGGTGTTATGATCGCGTTCAGATGTTTTTCCTGGCTTAAATAAACATCTTTACAGCCTGGTTAAAAAAAAAACCAGCTTTGGTGTAAATGTGTCAAACATACACTTGTTATTTCTTCCTGCTTTTGGAAGTAGGGACATGATGACGTGACTTCATAGACTATAAATCTAGCCATAACAGAGTTTCTACGCCTGTGAGTAGGTTGATCCACAGTTCAGCTGAGATGACGTGCAGTATGGCAGCGTCCATTACGATGCATCAAGAACATTCCAAAGGCTTCTCGGTAATCAAATGGCCGACGTCACATGGCTTTGTCCAATTCTTTTACAGGCTATGGAAAATATGCTAGCTAGCTTGAAGGCTAGTTTCTATCTGCAATCCTCATCCTGAAGACTGATCAGCCCCCTAAGAGGAAAAAGAAAACTTTGATAGTAGTGGTAATAACAATATAATCACAGCTAACAGGCAGAGGCCTTGTTATTAGGGGCAGCAGACATAGCCTTGTAGTCATTAAATCTCACTTAAGTCTTGAAATAAGTGACCCTCTGGCAGCCCGGGGGCCACATCAGGCCCTCCACAGCTTCCTATCTGGCCCCTAGAATATTTAAAAAATTCTAAAAATGTGAGGTAGAAAAATATATTTTGATGCCACATCCCTAAACTAAATGCAAAACCAGTCAAAACCAGTGATGTAAGAAACGACAGCCTCAGAAAGCAGAAGGCAAAACATCTTTATAACCTCATGTGGCTGGAAGTATGGGTGATAGGGACTGATCTATTTAAGGCTGAGAAAAACATGAACTAGAAAAAAAATGTAGTGGACTCAGTGTTAAAATATATTAACCCTGTTTTTCCATATTTTATTTAAATTCATTATTGTCTCTAATTTTAAGGAGAGGTGATTTTATTCTTAAAAGCATGATCGACATTATTTTTTTTAAAGTTCTAAATTTTTTTATTCACATTTTATGTGAGTGAATAAAAAGAAATAGAATTTTTTGTGATCATGTTACCCTGTTGAAAGCCTGAAATATGAATATTACTATGAAGACGTAAAGAGATGAACAAAATTAAAACAAAATATGACAGAATAAATGTTACAAAAAATATGCTTACATAAAATCTAGTGAGACAGAACAAGAGGAAGATTGACCTGGTTTAAATCAGCCAATCACAGAGCAGCAGGTTGTTCAGGTAAATTGAATTTACTGCTCTCAGGAGTGTGTGTGTGGTTTACTGTGATTGGATTTAAGGCGTCACATGAAGGTCTCGTCTCTGGTTTCACCTTCAGATAATTTTAACGTATTTTATACAGAATATTTATATATACGGAATGATTTTAAATATTTAAAAAAATAAATAATTTTCAGGTTTTTACGGATTATTATAAAAATGAAGGCCTAAATGTTTGAGCAGGGAATATAATAAAATTATTGATCAATCTGTTTCAGTTTGAAGAAAATCAAGAGCGCTTAAAGAACAACATTCAGAATCAGAATCAGAAATACTTTATTAATCCCCAAGAGGAAATTCAGTTGTTTCAGTTGCTCTTATACACAGTATAGCAGTCAGAAATATCAGATGATGACATTAGAATGGATTGTAGCATTAATTTTACTAAAACAAAGTAAAAAATAAAAATGAGATAAATTAAATACAACTAAAATAAAACAAATTAAAGAGCATGAAAAGTTAAGTAAGCAGGTTGCAACATGCAGAGCCTTTAAACAATGTCAACTTCCTTATGAAGGAAAATATGTCAAATTAACTGGAAATGCAGCTTCAAGTGCGGTGGAGGTATACACAGTATTAACAATAAACAATATTTACACTAAAAATGTGAATATATCCATGATAGCACAATTCAAAAGGAGAAACAAAAAAAAAACTATTTAAAAGGACATCAAATTTGTATTATGTCACAGTTTATCAAATATTCCAAAGTCTAATAGTATGATAATATCTGATATTTTCTCCTAAAGTTTAACTGACATTGTAAGCTTAAGTTAGGTCTCATTGTCCAAAAAAAAAAAAGAATTGATGGTATTTGATGTTTCTGATGTTTGTTGGTGTGGGATGAAGTTATTGCAGTCAGGCAGGTCCACAGCAGCAGGCTGTCCATGTTGATTATAACAAATACAATTATATATGTGTGATATTTGCAGGAACTATCACTAATTATTACAGATGGATCATTTCGACATAATCATCTGTAATAATCAAAAAGTAAAACATTAAAGTCTAAATATTTATTTGCAGCAGTTAGAGTTAGATGGGTCCACAGCAGCATGCTGTCCATGTTGATAATGTTAACAATAGTGAATGTGTGATAATATCAGGAACTATCATTTATAATAAAAGACAGAGCATTTCAAAGTTACCAGCTATAAAAGTTAACAGTTATCATTTGTAGCAGTTGAAGTCAGGTTGGTCCACAGCAGCAAGTCATCCATGTTGATTAAAATACTTACAGTAACGTATTTTTGATATTTGCAGGAACTATCATTTATTAAAACAGATATGTCATTACAACATGACACACTAAAATAGTTATAAAAATAAAACTTTCAAGGCTTAATGTTTGTAGTTGTAGCAGTAAGAGTCAGACAGGTCCACAGCAGCAGGTGTCCATGTTGTTGATAATGGAAACAACATTAAATGTGTGACATTTGCTTGAACTACCATTAACTATAACAGATATATGATATCAACATGACCAGCTGTGATGGTGAAAACTGATCAAAGCTGAATATTTGTGGTTGTAGCAGCTGGCTGTCCACATCAGTGGTGTTCACCTATCTACAGGTCTATCATAATTAATTGAAAATGCTCTGTGTGGGTTGAGGTCATGGTTATAGAGGCCAGAGCTATTATTTTTTTCCATCATTATATTATGGTCATAATTGTGACTTTTTAATGTAAAAAACGTGACCCAGTCTTTTTTGGTTTAGGAATCTTATATTTTTTTGGACATAAGAGGTTATCAGCCGACACACTGCAGTGATGATCTGGGTGATGATGTCAGCAGACGGGGCGGAGCTTAATATGATATTTCAGAGACTGGGGCGGGGCTTACACAGATATGTCCACCCTCTTCCAGCTCATCTTAAGAGTGTTAGCATATTGTTCCTATAATTAGCGCTTCAGCTGTGTTTAGTGTTTGCTAACGAGGTCAGTCAGCATTACCAGCTGAAGATTAGGGGTCAAGGGTCAGACTGATCACCTGGGTCAGCGTCTGAAGGAGAGCCTTCAGTGAGTCACACTCAAACTTTACTCATTTTATTCTTATTTATTTTTTGAGTTTTCCTAAATGTTTTTCATTTTTTTTGGTAATGGTTGTGGTAGTTTCCATGGTGACGTCGGTGTTTAAGATGAAAAACTTATAATGTGTTTTATCACTGTGTTTATATCAATGTTTTCATACTTTTACAGCAGTAATACATTTTTAATACTATAATTATATTTGACACATTGTGTTAATCACAGCAAGACAATTATTCATCAAAAAGCTTATTTATTAAGCAGCTATTGAAACAAAGTGTAGTGCCCAATTGAGCATTTTTTTTTACATTATTTTATTTTTTATAATTATTGTAGCATTGATTGCACTGTTTTTGAAATGTATATATATTTTATTATATTGAAGCATTGATTTTTATTGTTTTTTATATTATTTTATTATTATTGTAGCATACATTTTGTTTTTTATATTATTTTATTTTATTATTATTATTGTTGTAGCATAATTTTTTTTGTTTTTGGATTATTTTGTTTTTAATATTGCAGCATTGATTTTCTATATTATTTTATTATTATTGTAGAATCGCTTTTCTTGTTTTTTGTTGTTATGATGTTTTACAATTATTGTAGCATCGATTTTGTATTTGATGTTATTTTGTTGTTTCTTTAATCTTCAGGTCAAGATGCAGCCTGTCCGTTGGTTGCTTGGCGTTGGCCTGTGGTTGCTATGCATAACGGATGTCAGGACAGCAACCTTCAAACTGGCCCTGATTGGTCCATGGTCATGTGACCCCTTGTTCTCCAGAGCGATGCCCACAGCTGCGGCCAATCTGGCGTTGTCACGGTTACGCAGTGACACCGCTCTAAGCAGAGGGTACTGGTATGATATCAAACTGCTGGATGAAGATTGCTCCTCCTCCAAAGGTTGGTCAGCCAATCGAGCAACAGCTTATTAAATTATTGTTTAAACCATGAATGAAACCTTTATTCATGATTTTAAAAAACAAGAACTATCTGAATGAAGAGGTTTTGGATGTTATAAAAGGTAAAAGATTTTTTAACTTCTCTTTTGTTTCAGCGCTGACAGAACTCGGGGAGATGGAAGGCTACGGCCACGCCTACATTGGACCCTTTAACCCCGCCCTCTGCCATGCTGCCTCCTTATTCGCCCAGCACTGGGAGGCGGGGCTTGCCTCTCCAGGCTGCCTTGATGCTGACTGGCCAAACCTTCCACCCATCACTCCTCCCAGTAAAGTCCTGTTCACTGTGCTCAGGTTCTTTCGTTGGGCGCATGTTGGCATCATCTCAGGTAAGGGGCGTGGCCTCAATGTACGGGTCATGATAATAGAAGGGGCGTGGCTTAACTGCTAACTATTAAAGCAACACACAAAAGGCAAACAATAATATTTACAAACAGATGGCAAACAACGAAGACAGCAATAACCAAAGAACAATAAACACAACAAAAAGAAGTTAACAATAACAACGATAACAATAACACTGACAAACAACAAAATAACATCTTCAACAACAGCAGTAAAAAAATAAACATTAAAACAACAAACGGAAAGTTAAAAGGCAAACAGCAACCACAACAGGCAGTAACCAAAGAACAGCGTTAACAACAAAAACAGCGTTAACAACAAAAACAACAAGCATCAGGCAAAAAAACGTCAACAACAACAAACAGCAATATTGAAACAACAACAAGTAGAGGGTGAACAATGCCAAAATTAACAAAAACATAAAAACAGTACTAAACAAACAAAAACATCAAAAACAAGAACAAACAGAGGGACAACAACAACAACCAACACAAGAAGCAGTAACCAAAGAACAGCATTAACAACAAAAACAGCACAAGCAACAGGCAAAAAACATCAACAACAAACAGCAATATCAAAACAACAACAAGCAGCAGGTAAACAACAAAATTTACAGTAACAAACAGAAATAAACAAACAACATGATCAGCAAACATTAGGAAATTCCCATGACAGCAATATCAACAAGAAAAAACAGCAGGCAAATAATAATTACAATAACAAACAAGAACAACAATTATCAGCATGCAAATGACAACAACAAGAAACAAGCAAACAACATTAACAACAATAATCAGCAGAAACCAAACAGCAACATCAGCAACAACATTTACAAACAAAATGCAAAGAACAACGTCAGCAACATCATCAACAAACAAACAGCAGTAACCAAACAACTTCAGGCAGGCAAACAACAACTACATTAACAATAACAAACAATAGGAAAACAGCATCAACAAAAATTAGCAGGAGCAACAACAATAACAACATTACCATCAACAAAGTAGTTACCAAACACAACTAAACAGCATTTATTTTGTCTTGGTATTTATTTTAAATGATTAAATATCACAGAAGTTTTCAATAAATTGTTTCTGCAACTGAACAGACTCTTGCCTTAGCTCCGCCCCTTTTAAATACAGTCTTTATAAACTTACGTCTAAATCAATCAACCAATCAGTTGGCTCACAAATGACCATCCAATCACAAACCAGTTAAATAAATTTAAATCAGGATATAAAACATAATATTAAATAATAATTTTGACTTCTTTTTGTCCTGTTTGTTGGCGCAGCTCCGTCCGACCTTTGGGAGGGCACCGGACAGGAAGTTGCCTCAGCGCTGAGAGCTCTGGGGCTGCCGATTGGTCCTGTGGTCACCATGGAGTCAAAGAACAATGGTGGACCTCGCGAGGCACTCAAGGCGATCAGAGATGCAGACATGGTCAAAGGTCAGAATCAAAGATGAAATACATTTTAAATTACTTTTTTAAGGTCAAACCTGATTTATTTTATTTTGTTCCCTCAGTGGTGATCATGTGCATGACCTCTGCCCTGCTCGGGGGAGAGGACCAGCGAGAGCTCCTATTGGCTGCCCTGGACATGGGGATGATTTCTGACGGTTACGTGTTTATCCCATACGACGCCCTGCTGTACGCCATGCCCTATCAGGTGACCGAACCTCAATACTAAACAGTTTGTTAATGCTGTTCCTTCTGCAACCAAAGGGGGCACTGTTGTAAATCGTAACATTCAAAAAAACATTAAGCCATTTGTGAAAGGCTGGTGTTATGAGTAAAATGTCAATTTGATGTTTTAACAAACTGTAAACTCCATATTTGACAACTCAACTTTATATCATCAGCCTGGTAACCTTGATAGAAGTCACTTAGAATGGGACACATTGCTATATTTTTGTATTATTGATCTTAAGTTTAGCCTCGTGTGTTTATCATGTTATTCTCAGCAAGAAAGAAAGAAAGAACGAAAGAAATTTTGGTTCACTTGGAATAAAACAACTTCGAGATCAAAGTAAAAATTCAAAGTTTTCAGGCTCATCGACAGGGCGTAGGCAGAAGCCAAAGCTTATTTAAGCCTACCCCGTCTCCAAAACATAACTATCACAGAAATAAGATTACACCAAGAACAATACTGATGCATTGTTGTTGTTTATGTTCATCAGAAATATAAACATAATAATTTAGACATTTTAATTTACATAATCTATGGTGTATTTCAAAACCAACTAATTCTTAGTCTTTTGAGCCTTACCATTGTTGTGCATGTTTTTATATTTTCAGAAGAAGAATTCCACAAATTTACTGCTGTAAATGACAAACAATGAGATTTGACATTTGAAGAGTGTTACAATAATCAATTCTGTTGATAATAAGAGCAACAAGAAGAGAAAAGACAACACCAAACCACAGAACATTCAGCCGATGATGAAGTAGCCCAGCAGATAATCTGATGTGTTATCAGCCTGTCCCAGCTTTTATGGAACATAAATTTAATGTTTTGTATTTTACTCAAAGTCCCAGTTTAATTCTGGTCCTTTCACTCCCCTGTCCGTTCAGGAGGTGATATTCCCCCAGCTGACCAACAGCACCAAGCTTCGCCATGCCTACAACGCCGTCCTCACTGTGACCATGGCGTCAGACCAGAGTTTCTATGAGGCTTTTCGAGAAGCTCAACTCAGTCGAGAGATCCGCTCGGCCGTCAGCGCCACAGAGGTGACTCACAAACGCTCATGGGTGAAATGAAGAAACTGTGACTACACACAGCCCGCAACACAGCCTCACCTCTCAGCACAGTCTGCCCTCTAGTGTTCAAACATGCTTACAACACCCCCTGATCCACACTTTGCTATTGTGGTCAGGACTCAAGACAGTTGGAAAAAAAACAGCAGACAAGATACTTGAATTTAACTGACATCTGTGGGTCCACAGGGTTAGGTCAAGGGTCAGGGTTCAGGGGTTAGGCTCAATGAACCTGAAAAAAAAGCATTTTCGGATTTAAACTCGTTAATCCAATCGCCTCTTCCTCCCCCACTCTCCACCCTGACAACACCAGCTAATCTCCTCCAATTTGAGTTTCTACAACAAGGACTAGGTTTTACTTGTCTAAGGGGATCAGACTAATAATCACTTCAACTGCCAGTCCCTAAAAGTTATCCTAAGCCCTCTTAACCAAACCTTCTCTAACTGTCCCTTTATGCTGAGGTCAGACTTCATGATTTGTTGCTGTGACTTGCCCAACAGGACAGACAGACTACAGGACTGGAGCTGGACATTGGCAAGAAGGATGGGCAAATAAAACAAACTGTATTTAGAGAGCAGGACTTTAGTTTGTATCTTTTCGTGGCCCAAACCTCCCCAACTATCAGGCCATAAATCATGTAGTCTGACCTCAGCATGACTCTAATACCACTAACTCCCTCTAAACTCTAAACCCAACCAATAACTCCACCCATGTCCTGATTTAACTACTCTAACTTGACTTTACCCCTAATTTTAACCTCAAAAACCCCTTCTAATGCTAACTTCCACCCCCTTACTCTACTCAAACCCTAAACTTTACCCCATTGAACCTACTCTGCTCCTAACCTTAACCCATCTAACTTTAATTGACCCAAACCTTAACCTCACTTACTCCTCTTAAACTCTTAACCCAAGCCAATAACTTGACCTCTCTAACTCAACCTTAGCCAAACCCAACAACTCTACTCAGCCCCTGACCTTTAACTCTACTTGCCCCCTACCCTTTGCCTAAATAACCTCCCTCAACCCCTAACCTTATCCTCACTAACTCTCCTTTACCTCGAACCTTAAACTCACTTACTCTAGTCAGCCCCTGCCCTTTACCCTTGAAATCACCTTGATGCCTAACCTTTACCCTCTAGCTTTACTTGACCCTTGACCACAACCCCACTAACCCCTTAAACTCTAAACCAAACCCAACAACTCTACTTACCCCCTAATCTTAACCCTGCTAACTCCTATTCAGCCCCACCCTAACCCCTTTACTTTAGTCAACTCTCACCCTTTACAACATTTGATCGACTTGACCCCGAACTAAAACCCCACTAACTCCCCACGACACCTTATTTACCCCCTAACATTACATGAACCTTAACCTTTAGCCAACTAACTACCCTCCATCCCCAACCTCCATGACACAAACTACCTTTAAATTCTTTAAAAAAAAAAAAAAATTTTGTTCAATAAAACAAGTTTAATGAAATATTAAAAAAAACAACTTTAGGGACAAGATTTAACTTTTTTTGTGCAAAAACATTATAAGACAGTAACGACACAGAATCGTGAAATAATGATTATAATAGTAACTTGATGAGATAATGATTAATAATAATTGTAAAATAAATAATAAAATAGAATATTTATATAAATATGATTATGTGGTTGAAAAGAAAAAAAAGATATAGGAAAAACATTTGTGTGAGTGTACTATAATAAGCTGTAAATCTGATGTAAATAAACAATATTGTCATATGTCATTAAAGAAACAAACAAAATGATTCAAACAAAACAAGAAAACAGAAGGAGTAATTGTTTGTCCCTTTAAATTCTAAGGCCAACCCATTAACTCTACCTGCCCCTAACGTTAACCCCTCTTCCTCTACTCCACCCATAACCTTGACCCTGCTAACTCCCCTTCACCCCTAACCCTTACCCCCGAACTGTACTCGACACCTGTCCCCATCAACTCACCTCCACCCAAAAACACCCAAAGCCCCTCCCCACAAATCCTCCTCCATCTTCAACAGTAACCCTGTCAGACTTGACTTTGTGAGGACGAGGGCCTGAAAAAATAAAATACCTGGAGGAGGCCCCAAGGTCACGTCTACTTCATAGATCAACAAAGTTTTCGTCCTACATTAATTACCTAAAATTACCTTATTAATCACATAAATCCTGATACTGTTGGGTTAATTTTGCCCTGATTTCTGTCTGAAGGTGTCTCCGGTTTTTGGGACCATCTTCAACATGGTGTACTTCGTTGCGAGGGCGGTGGAGGAGCGTCGCCAGGCAGGGGGCGGGCACTGGGTGACTGGTAACCATCTCGTCCGGTCAGATGGCGGCTTTGACTTCCAGGGATTCAACCAGGTTAAAAATTATGAAAATTAAGATGGGTGAAATCCCGTCAAAAAGAATTTAAAAATATGTCCCTCACTCAATCTTCATAATTCATTAATGACTTTAAATATAAATCTGATGGTCTGACTTCCTGCTTCGTTCTTCTTCAGATGTTGTTTGGAGGCAAAGAGGGGCGTGGTCTTCAGGCCAGGTACGTGGTGTTAAACAGTGAGGGAGACCGATTCGTGGCGACCCATTCCCTCGCGCCATCTCACGCGGACGGGTTGGTTGGCGGTCTAAGGCGTCTCAGTCAATCGTTCAGCTTCCCCGGAGGAAAACCACCGTCTGCCAGTTTCTGCTGGTTTGACCCTGACGAGGCTTGCAGTGGCGGTGCGTTCAAGCTTGGATTCTTCAGATAATGAGGTGTTCAGGGGAGCCTGGAAAAATGAGCTCTTGAGTTCTGAAACTTTTGTTTTTGTCTCTGCAGGTTTGGAAACGGTGACGATGTTCTTCCTGTTTCTGCTACTCTGTACTCTGGTTGGAGCCTTACTCTTCTGGATCAAGTAATACTCAAAAACATACTCCAGCAAACATACACACTGTATTTATACGGTACATTTTCAAAAAGAATTAAGTGTACCAAAGCGCTGCTCAATGAATACCAAGTAGAAATAAAAATAAACAAAACAAAAACAAATATGAAACGCAAGAAAATTAGTTGAAATAAAAGCCAAAGTTAGAGAATAAAATACATTAAATCAGAGACAACAAAATTATCATGTTAAATTAAAAGCCAACAAATAAAAATAAGATTTAAGGTGAGATTTAAAAGTAGGTATGGTGGGGGCCATTCGTCCATAATTTAGGGGCCACCATAGAAAAAGCTTGATCCCTGTTCAACAAAAAGAAGACCTCAAAGACCTCAACGGTGTGTAGACTTCAAACGATCACAGTTATACCGTGGTGTTAATCCATATAAAGATTTAAAAACAAAAAATAAGATCATAAAATGACTTTTGAAATGAACGGGTAGCTGATAGAGAGAGGCCAGGATGGGGGTGATATGTTCCTGCTTTCTTGTTCCTGTTTTGCCCAACTGTAGACATGTGATGGAGGCCTGATTGACGACAACGTAAAGTGCAATACAGTAGTCCAAACGTTAAAATAAAAGCACAAATCAGTCGCTCAAATCCTTTAAAGACAATAACAGACTTCATCAATCACCGTTGAGTTTTACCCTAAGACAGTGGGTTTAAGACCAGCCTCCTCAAGTCCAAACACAATTATCTCTGTTCTGGTTTCATTAAGTTTTAAAAAGCTCAAGGTCATCCAGGATTTAAAGTCACTGATACGCTCATTTAGAGTTTTAATGGAATTTTATTTGTATAGCGCATTTCATACAAGTGTTAGCTCAATGTGCATCACAGAAGATGAAAACAGGCACAGAGAAAAAAATAGTCATATACAGTCTGTATATGTTCATTTCTATCTCGTAATGGCTCCATAAGTTTGACTGATGACCTTAATACTCTTAACTCCTGAAACTCTGAGCCACTTTCTGCCATCTTTTGGTTCACCTGGATTTTTTATGCAGTAATGAATGTAAAACCTCTAACTTTAGAGCACTATCAATATTTATTTATCAGTGCAATACAATCATATGTGGCATATAATCTGTAAGTATTAACCACTATTTGCACCATAAGTATTCAGTAAATATTCACCTATCCTGTGCAATACATTTCCATTTATTTATTTTTGTTCTTAATATTTATCCTTTCTATCTTATATTTGTATACCGATTTTATTTTCAAATGCACTGTCCTGTACGATTTTATCTTGTATATATTTTGTTCCCATGGGCTGGGCAATCAGAATATTTTGCTGCAATGGTTTCAGATTGATGTATAAAATGTTGCTTGAACAAAGAGAAAAAAAATCAAATTGTAATTTTGATTTGACAGAACTTGATAAAGAAAGTCTTTTCACATCTGAATATGGTTGGCTCAAGTCTTGTAAATTAGGAGTAAAGAATAAAAGTATGTAAGAATCTAACAACAAAAAATATTCAGATATTTGCATTAATTCCTTCAGATGTTATTTTTCTTAGTGATTTGTGGCACTCTTGGAAGCAGTTTCTACCTGAATGTTTAAAAGGACCACAGGTCATTGCTTACTCTCCTTTTTAATGATTTTAGGATCATCAAAATTCATTACTTGCTGAGTTATCCTGTTTTCAAACAAACCAACAAATAAACAGCATTATTCATTTACACATAACTACGTCCTTGTGTATTTGAGGGACCTTAAAAATGTGTTTTCTTCTGTTTTTGTGTTCAGGAAGTACAAGAGAGCAGCAAACATGACCAAACTGATTCTGACGCTGGACGACATCGTCTTCATTGACACACAAGTCAGCAGAAAGGTACCAGAACTAAAGTTTGATGAATACTTTGATCATTACTGCGTTGAATATTTAAGACTGTCGGCTTGTTTTTAGGCCGTTTGATTAGTATGATTATCACGTTATATTTCATAATGTCATTTTGTATTGGAGCCACCAGAGGGATGCGTAGTGGGGCAGTGGTTAGCTCTGACTCCTCACATTTGATGGTTCTTGGAGTTTGTACGTTCTCCCTGTGCATGTATGGATTTTCTCCACTAACCCTCTGTTGCCCCCAACAGACCACAAACAACCTCATTTGGTTTATTGAAGTGAGAATAAGGGTGGATCAGGGGTACTAGCTTTAGTGCTTGCGAACATACTCCAGTTGTCATCAATATCAAAAACATGACCCTGAGTTCAGGTGAAATATGAACCTTTTAGGGTTGACTTGTCTTTTTTAGCTCCTCCTTAAAAGCTGATGATGAATTACTTTTTTGAGGTAACTGGAGTTATTTCTGGCTCTATAAATATTGCTAGTGTAGTTGTTGTGATAAAGTTGCTGATTCACTCTCTGCTTTCTAGAAACTCAACGACGAGTCCATCATGAGGAGTCTCTTGGAAATTAAAACTCCATTTCGGTCGATTGCTCGGAGTTACATCCTGACAACACCGGAGAGCTCCAACATCGGAATACTAGAGGTACATGATAACTGAGCCCAGTTTTTGTGTCTTTTTTGAAACCTTTTTACCTGTTAGGTTGTTTCCTCACGTATGCTACTTAACCCCCAAAATCCACATGAACATCTGCACAGTATTCTGTCCTCATCTACCCTGACAAATCAGATGGACTGTTTGACAAATCTGTAAGATATGTTTCACAAGTCTGGGCAACATCCCATATGGGGGTGAAAATCCTTTCAAAGAAACTAATCCACACTTGCTACTCCCTTTTGGTTAAAAGGCCCAATCAGTCAGAATCTTTTCAGGTTAAAATTTTTATAAAATGGATTTGCCAAATGACAGACATGATTTCTGGTGAATCCAGCTGCTTTCCAATGTTAGTCCTCACCAACGTTTAAAGGAAATCTCTGTTTGGCTTCAGAGACAGACTCAGTAGGCAAGGCCTGCATCGTCAGACAGATCCTGTGTTTCAGGGGTCGCTTACTTATTCTAAGCTCTGATTGGTTGTCTTGTTGTCAGGGTGACTGGGTTTGGCTGAAGAAGATTCCTGCTGAGAAGACGGTAACTGCAGTGAAACCAAACACCCAGAATCTGTTTCATCAGGTAACTAGAAGAGCACAAAACTCCGCCAAGACATTTCCATTCCCAACACTGTCAGGCGAGTTATGGTCAAAGATGTAGAAAACTGCCTTATGTGGCACTGTTAACAAATCCTTCAAAAAAAATCTCAGGTCATCACTAAAATCAAATAACGTCTTCCTTTTACTATGACCAACATTTTCTGAATATTTAATCAAAATCTGTAACAGACTTTTTGAGTTATAAGTGAAAATGTTGAAAACTGACGGATATCACAACGTTAACAAATCCTTAAAAAAGTCCCTTGATCTGCATCCGGATCCGAAGTCCAAAATCGAATTAATTTCTCTTTGACTCATTTCTGTCGAATCCTGAAAATTGTAATTGTATTCCATTCAGAGTTTTTTTAGTTATCCAATCCCACAATAGTATTGGGGCAATATTGGTATCAGAAGATAACAAATGACCTGAAAAGCTGATTAAATTGTCGGCAGATGTGACAATTTTTGCTAATATTTACAGATGATATTTTGCAGCTACTAATTTGCCAAAAACAATCCATATGCTGGCTTCAGTATTGACAGACTATAAGAATGTACCATAATGGTTCATCTAATCATCACTATAAGTCCACTTTAACAAATCAAAAGTATGTTTTATTAAAGAAAAAAATGTTCTTTTTCTTGTCTCACATCTCTTTCTAACAGAAATGGACTGTAATCACTAAAAGAAAAGGTTAATTTTAGTTAAATATCAGTATCAGCAATAATGAGTTTTAAAATATCAGTTATCAGCTAAAATCCAATGTTGTGCATACCTAACAAATACACAAATGAAATATAGTGACTATTTTAAATAATCAGTTCATAAACATAAGACTTTTTTTCACAAAAAAGCTGAAATCTTTTTAGACAGATAAATAATCTGATTTAAAGATTTTTTAACTTACAAATTTTTTTTTTTTCACTGTGAAACATCAAATAAATCTGTGAAAGTTCTACCGTCACTGGATCTTCATCCAAGTGTTGTCATGAACTCAAACTTCATTCACCTGTATTTTTTTTGTGAATCCAGCTCAGGGACATGAGACATGAGAACCTGAACCTGTACCTGGGACTGTTCCTCGACTCGGGGATCTTTGCTCTCGTGGTCGAACATTGTCCTCGAGGAAGTCTCGCTGACCTGTTAGCTGACGGCAACATGAGACTGGATTGGATGTTTAAGAGTTCCCTGCTCATGGACCTCATAAAGGTACTCATACTACTTTTATTATTGTTTGATAGTTTCTTAAGGTACAACTACAATAGCTTTAACCTATTCCACATTGACTTCTAGAGTTTTGCCTGTTAAGAAAACTGGAGGCTGGAGTTGTTAGCAATGCTAATGTTAGCCACTCCCTGCTTGTTATTGTCAGTGAACGCTAGGTTAGCTTGCAAACTCTTGTTCTTTTTGGCCTAAATTAAGCCACAATGCACTTCTTTATGGCCTGTTTAGTTCTTTTTTTTGGTTCAGAGGGCTTTCACACCCACCACGAACCAAAATCTGGTTTTCTTTCAACCCCCTGTGTTCTGGAGAACCAGAGGCTGGTTCCTTGGTCCGCATCAGCTTTTGTGTGAGTTTTGACACCAACCCAACAGCAAACCAGTTTATTTGGTCTGGACCAAATGTGTTAGCAGTGAAAAAAACCTGGAATGAAGGGAATGTCTCAGATCTGGTGGAGAGAGACAATAAAGTGGACTGTAAGACTGTCTAACATCGTCTGTAACGTGGACTTTGTACAGGACTGTACTGGTTCAGAGGAAGCCGAGCCTGAAGACAAACTTTCAACTAGAAAAGCACTCAGAGAGCGTAGACCTCCACCAAGATGCTTTAGTCCACCCCGGTCCTATCTCGCATTGTTAAAGAATCCTTAAAAATATTTGTGTATCCTGATGGTCATCCGGATCAGTCCCAAAATCAAATCATTTGTTCCTTACCCCATTCCACACATTTCCTGAAAATCTCATCCAAATCTGTCCATAACTTTTCAGGTTATTTTGAACACAGACAAACAAACAAACCAATGCCGGCAAAAACATAACCCCCTTGGCGGAGGTAATTAACCGATGATCTGTGTTTCCATGATCCTTCTAGCTGCAGAACTCAAAGTCCCCCAGGAGACGCTAGAAAAATTGTTTTGGGGAGGTCCTCTTTAGTAGGCCTGTGCCTCAAAGTTGGATGATCAGAAGACGACAGATGGATTAAAACCTGTAGCCTAACTGTTACTCTCCCTCTTTGTGTTCCAGGGGATGAAGTACCTCCACCTGCGTGGTCTCAGTCATGGTCGATTAAAGTCCACTAACTGTTTGGTTGATGGACGCTTTGTCTTGAAAATCACAGACTATGGACTTCCCATGATCCTTCACTCCCAAAGTCTGACCATTCCTGAAGACCCACAAGGTACAACTGCATAATCAGGTTGTGTCTGTCCACCCATCTGTCCACCAGCTTGTCTCTAATTTGTCTCTTGTGTCTCTCAGAGTTGCTGTGGACGGCCCCGGAGCTCTTGAGGAATCCAGTTCGAGGAGGAACTTATACAGGAGACGTCTTCAGTTTCTCCATCATCATACAGGAAGTGATTTCACGCACCTTGCCCTACTCCATGATGGACATGCCTGCCCACGGTGAGCTAGGACGTCCACCTGTCTATCCTCCTGTCTGACCTGTCTCGCTGTCCCTCTGATGTCCTGTCTGCTTCTTTTAGAGATCGTGGAGCGCCTGAAGAGCCCTCCTCCTCTCTGTAGACCTTTGGTTTCTGTGGATGAAGCTCCTGCCGAGTGTCTCAGTCTGATGAATGATTGTTGGAATGAGGATCCGAGTAAGCGGCCAAATTTTGATGAAGTCTTCAAACAGGTGAGTGAGGCTGAAGCACCGCCCCCTGCTGGCTGGTGCTCTGAACTGTCTGTTTGTTGGTCCTCTTCTTTTTTTGACTTTGACCCAAGAACCTTGTAAAATATTATCTTGTTTTGGTGTTTTCTCAGTTCCGAGGTATTAACCGGGGAAAGCGGGCAAACATAATTGACTCCATGCTGCGGATGTTGGAGCAGTACAGTTCAAACCTTGAAGATCTGATCAGGGAGCGAACAGATGAGCTGGAGGTGGAGAGGAACAAGACTGAGAAGCTGGTCGGACAGCTGCTGCCAAAGTAAGTCTCTATTCCCTTCATATTTCATGTTTGCTTCTTTATTTGCAGTAAACCGAGTAAAGGCACATAAACCTTGTCAGGTCATTTAGTTTAGCCTTCCTGTGCTAATCTAAGCAATTTATTTTGTTCCACAAAAAATTGCTTGTTAATCTGACGCAAGTTTGTCCATTGGGTTAGTTTGAACTCCCAATGAGCCCCTAAAAAGCTCAGTCTTGTCCTGAATTATGCTCTTGGGAGGAGGTTCAGGGAGACCCATCATGTCCTGCATCCTTTTCCAAAGCCTTAAATCAGAAATAGGGAACGTCCGGCCTTGATCAAAACAGTACAAGCAATATTACCAGAAGGCTACTCACTGCTGCTCAAGTCACTGGAATTGAAAAGGATGGCAGATGCAAAATGTTGACAAACAGCAGTTTTTCTGTGGAAGTAAAAGGCAAGCCAGTGTTTCTTGTTTGTGGGGATGCATTAGCACTGATGAGAAAGGCTAACATCGAAGCCATAACAACTCGAAACACAAAAACCTCAGTGGATTGTGAGGACAAATGTGCCTGGATAAAGTTAATGCCCTTTGATGGAGTTTGGGAGCACAACAAGCAGCTTCCACAAGACCATGTATGAACTGCGAAAACGATTTGATGGCAAGCTTTGTCATCAGGGAGCTAACAGCTAAGAGGCTGAAACCTAATGTGGAGAGAGGATTTGTAACAGAGTGCCTCGGATTTCCGAAATTATTCTTGGCCTGGGATAAAAAAAAAAGGTTCCCCACTCCTGCCACAAAGCTTAAGTCAACAGCTTATTTTCTGCTTGTGCAAGTTTGTTCAGAACAGTGCATTGGATTTACGTGGCGTGCCAACACATTGTATTTATTTTGGCCTTTTTTAGTTTATCGCTGTTGAACAAACCCCTAAGCTGGCTGGCTTGGATGGTCTGCCAGACACTAACATTGTGAGATCGGGCAATTTTCCACATTTTTACTGATATGAAAAAGTCTGTGACTGAATTTGATGAAATTTTGGGGAAATGTTGGTCATGAAACTAGGAAGACGTGATTTGACTTTAGTGGTATCCGAAATCAGGGTGCAGATCCTGCAATTTATTTTAAAAAATGTGGTTAAATTGTGAGATAGGGCATTTTTTCACATTTTTGCTGATTACTTGAAAAATCTGGTATGGATTTTGAGTATGCGATTAGGGAATGTTTGCTATGGTTCAAGGAGGAAGTGATTTAATTGGAGAGGTAATCCAAATGCAGATCCTGGAATTGTTTGAAGGATTTTTTTTACATCGTGAGATAGGGCAGTTCTCCACATTTTGCCAATGTCTCAAACACTTTGTAGTGATTTTGGTTGAATTTTTTGGGAAGATCGCTTTTTTATTCAACTGTCTTGCTACTAATTTGGCTAACGATATCTGATATGCCTCAGGGGAGGTTTTGTGCTCTTAGAGCACTTCTAGTTGGGAAAGTGACAGCCCTAAACCTGATCCTACCAGCCCACCTTTTCCTAATGGTTTCATTATGATGGCAGAAACTCTCCAGAGCTGATGAAGAATCTAGATTTGACTGATCACCCTTTTTACCTCTGTGTGTTTCAGGTCTGTGGCTCAGGCCCTGAAGAAGGGGAAGCCTGTGCAGCCTGAACATTACTCAGAGTCAACTTTGTATTTTAGTGACATTGTTGGATTTACAACCATTTCAGCGCTCAGTGAACCCATCGAGGTAAAAACTGCTCATCATAAAAATTAAAAGGACTTCTGAAAATGCCGTCTCTAAAACTGTATGTGTGTTTGCAGGTGGTTGACCTGCTGAACGATCTCTACACAATGTTCGATGCCATCATTGCTCTCCATGATGTCTACAAGGTGAGGATACAACACTCAATCTCTTGTATTTTTGTTAATGTGGATAAATATGAATTTACATTCATTGATATTTTTTAGAATTCCCAGCCCATTGAAAGGCTTCTGTTTTCATTTTTCAGGTGGAAACAATCGGTGACGCATACATGGTGGCTTCAGGGGTCCCAAACAGAAATGGGACTCGACATGCTGCTGAAGTTGCCAACATGTCACTGGACATCCTTCACTCCATCGCTGCATTCAAGATCAGACACATGCCCGAAATAAAAGTCAAAATTCGAATCGGGCTGCACTCAGGTAAAAAGCTTCAGTGATCTCCGTTATAGTACCTGTGCCTGCACTTGGGGTACCAAGGAGATGTGCTTGCCAGTGTATGTATGTTTGTTTGTTTGTTTGTTAGCAAGATAACGCAAAACTACTGGATGGATTTACATGAAAAGTCTACCAGAGGTGTGGTTTGGTCCAAGGATGAAGCCATTCAATTTTGATGGTAATACATATATTTGTCTGGATGCAAAATATTCCCACAATTTAATAAAATCCTATAAGTTATCATTTGACTGAATTAAAAAAAATCATATCTCTGCCATTTCTTAATGGATTTGCTTCCAATTTTACAGGATAATATGGGGTCCATGTCTCTATCATTAAGGTAAATTTCGTATGGATCCAATCCAGACTGACATCTCAAAAAAACATTGAACTTTATAATTGGAAATCCCATTGACAACATTCAATAATTCATATAAAATCAAAATGTTAAGTGACGTTCCCGAAACCTGTATGTGCTGAGTTTGGTCCAGATCCTGGCTCTGTTCTGGATCTGGTGATCCTAAATTTTATCTTTTACAGGGGTTGTGGAAAAGCATTGCAGGAACTGTGCTGCTTGGTGGAGGTCTGTGCTCTCTGAGTGTTTTTCTAGTTTAAGTATATATTTCAGCATTTTATGCCGTTATTTATGGAGGAGAGAGACAGTGGACAGACATGTGGAAGATGGTGAGAGAGAGTAGGGAAGGACATTCTGTAAATGAGCCTCAGGCTGGAATCGAACCCATGCTGGCAGAAGCACACTTGGGTCGAACCTGGTTGCATAACACTGCACCAAACCAGCAACCATAGTTATGTTTTTAATTCTGAATTTATGAGCCTGAAGGCATGCACAGAAATGAAATTCAATGTCAAAACTTTCCTGGAATCACATTTTGGAAGCATCAAACAAATGAAGCTGAAATAAAACTTAAAATAACCCCATTACCTCTAATCCACACGCAGGCCCCGTGGTCGCGGGTGTTGTCGGTTTGACAATGCCGAGGTACTGCCTGTTTGGGGACACGGTGACGACAGCGTCCCACATGGAAGCTACAGGACTGCGTGAGTAAAAATCTGTAAAGCTAGAAATGAATACTTCTTTTTTAATAAGCAAAAACATCCAGTTAAATAATGTGTGTTTGTGTTTTTGTTTGTGTTTGTGTTTGTGGTTTACGGGGGCCAGCCTACAGGATCCACATCAGTCTGAACACGGTTAAGGTCCTGACGAGTCTGAAACTTGGATACCACATCGACACCAGGAAAGCTCAGGTGGGCCCTTTGCTGCTGAATGTTCTGAAAATACGCTGAGTTATTAGATAATTTAAGTTCCTTTTCCCACTTCGGAAACATGAAACAGATTAATAACAAACCGCGAGGTGGACACGTCTTCTTTTAGAGATGTGAACAGACCCATTTGATTTCTTTTAGAGTTAAACATTAACAAGCAGAAATGATCAGACTAAAGATTAACATGTCTTGAAAACTTGTGGGCTATTTTTGAACAGATATTATGATGACTTGATTCAACATAAGATAATTACAAACTGAAGGAGAAGTCATCCAGAATCCAAAAATGTGATTTTTCTTTGTTTAGGTGAAGGGAACTATGGACACGTACTGGCTGGTGGGTCGAGACGGATTCAATAAACCACTTCCTGTTCCCCCAGATCTCACCGGAGGGTAAATGATCAAAATATTATTTATTCTTTTCACTCTATTGGCAAAGAAATATATAGAAAATTAGTCAATATAGTAAATTAAAAATGAATGAACATTTTCAATGAGGAAGAACCCCCCAAAGGGATAGCTCAGGATTTTAAGGGGGATCATAGATAGATAAAAAAACTTTATTCTCCCTTGCAAGAAATTTGTCTTAGACAGCAATGCTACTGGCTAAGGGCACAATATACATTAAAACCACTTGATGATATAAAAAAGTGACATAAACAAGAGGTCGCATGGTCAGTAGTTATTGCACAAGAATATTAAAGTGCAGTGTTTGTTACAATAAGCAGTGAAACAAGTTAAAATGGTTGAATAACGATAATAATAATAAAAAGATAAAAGCAGGCTAACAATAACAGGTTAGACGCTGGTGGCAGTAACATAAGTTAGAAAAACATAAAATATGACCTAACAATTGCAGGAGAAAAATTACCTTGACTTTTATGAAGAGATATGGATTTTTTCTTTTCTGTTTGCTTGCTGTGTATCATGTCCCAGAAGGCAGAAGTTTATATTCTAGAGTAAGAATATGAAAAGGATCATTAAGAATTTTATCACCTGGTTAAGAACAATACTTTGCTTGTGTTTATAGATTTTTGATTTACTCTGGATGGAGAGTTGGTCAAACCAGGCTGCCAGTCCATATCTCAGGGGGCTTTCAAAGATGGCATTATATGAGGTGCATTAACCTGAACATCAGCCACAGTGACAGAAATCAACTGTGAGTCTGTACAGAAAGAGTCGGCACAGAGGCTAGAGCTGTATTTTTGTCTCTGTGTAATATAAAGAGTTAAAGGTGAAAACAAGAACATTTATAACTTCTCCCCTACCAAAGAGGAAAAGGACCATCCAGACTGTTATCAGAGCAAAGGTCAAAAGTCAGCATCTGTGATGGTATGGGGGGGTGTTAGTGCCCATGGCATGGGTTACCTGCACATCTGTGAAGGCTCCATTAATGCTGAAAGGTACATACAGGTTTAGGAGCAACATGCTGCCATCCAAGAGACAGCTTTTTTGGGACTGTGTGACTAATGTTCAGGCTAAGGTTGTGCACCTCACACAACCCCACTTCTAAAATGCTGAACTGTCCCTTTAAGTATTTATCTGAAAACACCTCTCACGCCCGTCTCCCCCCTCTCCCTCAGGGCGAGTAACCATGGCATCAGCTTGGACGAGATCCCCAAAGAGAGACGACAGAAGTTTTTGGAACGACAGAAGCAAATCAAGAAATGATGCCAACGTGCAAACATTCACACACAAACACACACGAAGACACGCACACACAAACAATCGCCAATCACACGCTCCAAACGGACACGCCGACACTACCTCATGGACTGTGCTTTAAGGACGCTCTAACCAGCTGGTGAGACATTTTCAGCCAAAGACAGTCAAACAGGGACAAACTTCTGGACCGATGTCACATAGAAAGATTCAGCTTCCTGTTTGTGGCTGAAGGACGCTGTGCTGTTCCTCCTCTTCATATCTGATAATTAACTCCTGTGCCTCGTGTGGTCTGTGGTCATGGAGCAGCGGTTCAGTCTGCAGATGTGAGAATCATGAGTGTGATGGAACGAAGGGTCACTGATTACATCTGGTTCAATCAGTAATTTATTTACTTGTTCATCGATTAGTTTATTCGCTTGCTCAATAATTCACTTATTCAATCATTAATTCATTTACCAGATAACTAATTATTCATTTGGGTTGTTCACAAGTTCACTAATTTGCTCATTATTTAATTGCTTGTTCACTAATTCATCCATTCACTCTTTGATTCATTAATATATTTGTTGATTTGCTCATTAGTTGATTTGCCTGCTCACTCATTCACTGTCTTTATCATCCATTCAGAATCAGATGTATTGGCCAGGTATGTTAGACCTACAAGGAATTTGACTCCGGTTTACTTCACTCTCTACGTACAGGCCTGATACACACTAAAGGGTTTATACATATACAAACAGACAGAAGCAGAAAAAGAAAAGCAGGAATTAAACTTTTAAGATTAAAGTTAAAAATTAAGGTAAGGTAAGGAATTCATTCACTCTTTCTCTAACTCACTCATTAATAAATTTATTAACTAATTGGACCTTTTCAATCAAAAATGTATGAACTAATTAACTCATTCTCTCTCTCATTTACTCAAATCTGTTGTCGTGGGCTCTCTTTCAGAAAACTCAAAATCTTGCTATTTGCTGAACATTCCTAGAAAATCAATATTATATTATTAAAATGTCCCGCCAACACAGGAGGTGTCCTGATAGGTAACCCGGTGATGGCTGTGCAGAGGAGGGGCTCCCTGATTCAGATTGGTTGGTCAATGAACCAATCAAAGAGCTAACACAGGGTCAGTGATCCCAGCTTGGACTTGTTCATATGTTTCAGATGTGTCAATCATGTTATTGTTTAACTTTACCGTCAGACCAGTGAGCTGCCATGTTTCAAATGATTCAATTAAATGATTCTGTGTATCTAAACTGATGGTGATTAAATGTTAAAGAACGATTTAACGTCTGTCTGTCTGTCTTCTTCTGTGTTTGAATTCATTCAGATTTTTCTGTGAGGGTTTGGATCATGTGATTCAGGAAGTAAATGATTAATGGACTTAATGTTTTTAATTCTTTTCTCAACGAAAGCATCAGTACCACATTAAGTAGTTCAATGGCGAGTAAGAGGCAGAAAAAAACTGTGTTAGCTTGACATCATGCTGCAGGAAATTTCTTTACAGCTTTTAACTTTCTTTTCCTGCACAAAGCTCCCGTGTTTGGACCCACTTTGTGATGCAACGAAGGGCTACGGATTCTTCCATTAGATCTTCTCATTAGATCAGGTCGCTGGGGCACAAACTGGTAAAAATCCAACTCCCTGGATATCTCTAGGTCGCTCCTGCACTGTAATAAAGAAAACTTAGAAACGCTGTCAGTAAATCAATTTTTTCAGTGAACAAAACAAACATTTTTTTGTTGTTTTATGTACTTAATCAAAGCAGTTATCTCAGCTGTCCTTATCAAGTTGTTTATGTAAAGTTGGGCTAATTTCTTAACTTAAGTTGGAAAACTTAAAACATTTACTTTACAGTGTGCAAGAATGGCACAGTGGGAAGCAAACACAGCATCAAGAAGCTACAATTAGCCTGGGTTCAGATCCTGGCTAAGATTGTCTTTGTTTTGAGCAGTTCTTCCCTGAACTCAAAATTTTTTGTTTTGACCCAAAACTCAAAAATCTGGAGCAGACAGTTACCTTGAAATTTTCAGTTTTCTGGACTTTTTTTTTACACTGTGCCCTGAAAAAAAAATCCAGAAAACTCAAAGTTTAATTTAAAGTTAAAGAAGAGAAGAACTTTATAAAACATGGAGTGAATGTCTCTCCAAGAAAATCTCGAATTAGCATGTGTACATTTATGAAAGTGAAGAAAAGGGAAGTGATACTTGAATCCAGGAAACAGCTGTGGGTCTGTGACAGACTGACAGGGTCAGGTTCAGGTTCAGGTCTTTATTTGTTCCAGAAGGTGAGTAAGTTCTAAAGCTGACAAAGTTGACTCAAAGGTGACGCGTGGCACAGTGGGAAGTGCACGTGCCTCAAGGCAAGAAGGTTGCCATTTTGATCCCCGTGTTGATCAGGGCCTTTCTGTGTGGAGTTTGCATGTTCTCCCCGTGCACTCCGGCTTCCTCACACAGACCAAAAACATACTCATTAGACTGGTGACTTTAAAATGCCTTTAGGTATGAGTGTGAGCGTGAATGGTAGTCTGTCTTCTATGTGGTCCTGTGATTGGCTGGTGACTCTGGCATAAGCTCTAGCCCCCTGAAACATCTATAGAGAGGTGCAGGGATGACGTATTTCGTAGAGCAACGTGAAAGCTAGCACAACGCTAGTTCCCTCGACTAAAGACCTATGGGATTACTTATGATGGTGTTGGATCACTGCTGATGATAAACTCTTAGGAAAAGAAAAAATCATTAAACTTAAAAGCTAAGCAGTTCGTGATAATCCTCACAAATGACCCTAAGTTTAAGAGCTTTTAAACTTGGAGTAAAAAGTTATCATTAAGCTACAGAACTACAACATGGCAGTTCGACTTAGAAGCACAACACATAAAACTTCATGTAATCTCTTGAAGGTCACAAAAGGGAGACGACATCAGATACATCTTGATTTCGAAATTTAATATTAAAATCTTGCATACATGTGTTCGTCACAAACCTTCTAAAAATAATATCAACTTTATTTATGCAGCAATAAAAAGAAATGTTTAGAAATTGCTTCGACAGTGAGTGCCAGAGAGTAATAAAATGGACACTAACAGGTTCAAAAACAAAATGACCAGAAAATTCAACCAAAAGACAAGAACAAAATCAAACACAGTGAATCAACAAGGATGACAATTAAATCAGGTCAGAAATAGTCACGACACACTTTTGCGCTCAGATGGGATGATATGCTACAAATATTGCAGTGCAGGTGGAACCCTGGACTCCAGTTTGGTTATTTTTTTCTAAAGAAACGCTTCAATGCCCAGATCTTGGTTTGTCTTCCAAACTGTTGGTTATTTTGTATTCCTGCAGCATGTCTCCCACAATCGGTTGACTGCATCTGCTTTTTCTGGCTCTCTGGTGGCAGCTGTACCCTTCCTGAGATTCTGGATCTTCAGGTGTTCCTGCATTGGGTTCCTTGTTTAGGCCATTTTTGTCTCTGGAGAACTTTCAAATGTGCTGCTTTATATAGACACAAGGCACAGCAACAAAAAACAGTGTCTTCAATAAAAAGCATGACCTAAAGCAGGGTACAAACATAAAGATTATCGGGCTGTTTTTGTCCCGACTTTCCCCCTTCCCAAGCAAGGATAGCAAACTCCAGATTATCTTCTGTTTTATAAGATTATCCTGTCAGATTATCCTGTGGTCTGAGGTGTTAAGAGTGAATTTGTACTGATAATCGGCCCTGAAACAGGTTGGGCCGAAAATCGTAAATATTAAACTTGTTCAATATTTACAACCAAACATCTTCATGTGTAGGGGGAAAGCTGATGACTCCCAAGTCATGACTCCGTGAATTGTATGGTGAATGTAGCCAATCAAGAAACGAGCTGACTGAGTAACAACGAAGCAGGCGTAAATAAAAACAAGCATGGCCGACCTGAAACATAAAGTTTGGTGGACTTCAGAAATGGAGGACCAGCTCACGAGTTCATGCTGTCTACAGAATTTTTTCCACAGTCTTTTCTTTTTTCAGTTCTGGATTTTTCCATCAAAAACAGTCCCAAGACCACCATCATCCCCTCTTCACCTATGTCCTCTTCCATGTTGTGTTTCTTGGTTGTTGCTATGTTTCTTCTTCGTTTTTGTTAGATCACATTTGATCAGGTTTCTGTCTTGGAGGACAAGATTCTAGATCGCTGGTGGGACAGAATGGTTATGTGTGTGGTGTGCTGTGTTGAGATTATCAGAGCACACCCCATACACTACAATCAAATCTGTTCCATGCCTGATTTTTTATCTTCATGTGTAGGCTCTCTAACTGATAAAACATCTCTTCAGATTTAGAAAATCCTTCAGTCAGTGGTGCCAAAATGACTCAATACTCAAAATTTCTTATGTATTTCTATGGAACCAATTAGTTTGAAGTTTTTAATGTCTTTTTGTTAGATTTGTTTAGTATTTTGGCTGAGACTTTACTAAAAGAAATTGCACTTGGAGATTTAAGAGTAATCCTTGATGCAGTATATTTAGTGTCCCAAAACTTTTTTTCCACTACTGCATATATACCAAACATGCATTGAGGAAAACTGGCTCTTGATCCAGTATACCTGATCAATCCAATCTATTCCAATCCCAGCTGTCATTTTGTGAGAGTGGGGCACAGCCCCAGGTGAGTTGGAGGTTAGTGACTGAGCACACACATATGTTTCCCCATTGAAAGTAAATTTACATGCTCACTACCTCTTTGTCTTTTTTCACTACAGTCTACGACCACGTCTTAGAACCACAGAGATTTCTCTACGTTTAGAGGATCAGCTCTGCGGGAGTCCAGGTAAGAAACAAAAATATAACACTTTATTAAACCTTATTGCATGCTTAAAGAATCAAGTGATTTGTTATTTGTTCGGTGACCCAAGTAATGCTTTGTTGCCATAGTAATAACCAAGATAAGGCCTTATAACAATAATCATATGTTGTTATAGATGTTACTGAATATAATAATTCATATTGACTTAGATTCTGCATACAGCGGTAAGAAATCTCAAACATCCATGATGACTTTTATGAATAAATCTAGGAGGACTTTTTTGGAAAGTGTATGTCTCTTGAGGTGATGTGAAAGTTAACATGAAGTCTGGCCCAGAACAAAGAACCAAACTCTTGTCTGCCCAAAAAGCAGATTTGATTAAATTTGCAGACAATGGAATCCAGGAATTTTTGAAGGCGTTTTGAAGCTGTGTGATGGGACAGTTTTCATAATTTTGACAATAAATCACCTGACAATGTTAGAATTGCCATGGCAGAGGTTTGTGCTCTCGGATAACTTCTTGTTTTTTTCTGTTTTGGACTGATATGATTATTATCTGGCAGAGTGGACCTCCCATACTGTCTTTCACCTCCTTTTATAATCTATCCTGCCTGTTATACCCCCAAAAAGTCATGTTTGAGCATTTTTTTTGTCAGAGTTCAAAATGGAAAAAAAGTCATAGGTTAGCCTTAGTGTTTTTTCAAATCCTGAGCTGACAAAAAAAGGCTCATAAGTCCATTTTTAAGCCAAATATGACCAAACCGTCTGCACCAGCATGTTTTACAGCCTGTTTTACACCCAAACAGTCATGTTTGAGCATATTTGTTTTCGGAGTCCAAAATGGAAAAAAAGTCATATGTTAGCCTTAGTGTTTTTTCAACTCATGAGCTGAGACAAAAAGGCTCATAAGTCCATTTTTAAGCCAAATATGACCAAACCGTCTGCACCAGCATGTTTTTCGGCCTGTTTTACACCCAAAAAGTCATGTTTGAGTATATTTTTT